>JAQIWE010004611.1:0-10615 GCA_034698565.1 Campodea plusiochaeta
AGTCAAGGTATGAACGTGTGTGGGCGATCTGGTCTTAATACCTAGGACTGACAGACCCAGGTCTGCATACCGGGGTCTGATCGTGTATGGCCAGCATTGTTGATAATTTAGGTGTTGATAAGGTGTTCCTTCCGTAAGTTGATAAGGTGTTCCTCTTCACCTTATCAACCAGTGAGCACATTTCAAATTTTTATGAGTTACCACGGGAATTTAAAAAATCCACAATTTTCGAAATCGATGTTTTAGAGACCGAACCATTTTTAATGAAAAGATTAAAAGAACACATGTGCAATAAATTTAATTACGTCAATCTCATTAATTGGTGAGTTTTAACTATTTATGAGCTTCTGTTCAATATTTTTAAAGACCGGGCTATATGATTTGCTTTCGTGAAATCCTCACTAAATAGTGCATAATTTCGTCTATGAATTACCGTACATCAGGGTTTAAAAAAATTGTAGTTCATTTCCAGGGTATACAATATATTATTCATTTTGACGTCACATTTTACCTTTAAATTCCAGATGCCAGTGGTATGGATTTCCGTGCTATGTTGCAGAAACGGAAATACGCAAAATGGAAACAAGAAAAAGAGGAAGATTTCGGTGATCTCAAACATGTTGAAGAAGATAAGAAACCAAAACTCAAGAAAGTTGAGAGGGTAAATATAAAATTACTTTACATTTTCATATTACATTGATTGAAATCCCTTGTATTTAGGAGTATTTGTCGAAAATGTTTTATTTTGAAGATTTGGAGAGCTACGTATTCTCATAAACTTCTGTTTATTTTCTTCATCTATGAATATTTTTTTTCAACTTATTCGAAGCAACCAAAATATCACTGAGATAAAATATTGTATGTAAATTTATGTATTAAATCATCGTTGAATATTTTATTTTGGCGATCATAAGCACAATTATGACCTTTCTTTGCTTCTGAGAGACATAGATTCATTATTGTTAAAGTTTTCTATTTTTTTGTTTCATTTATGGATTTTTCACTCGTATTAATGGAAAACTTTAACAATTATAATCGTATACGATTTCTCAAATATTTTGGTTCCTTTGAACATTATGTTTTTAAAAAATAAGCAGAAGTTTGTCTGATATTGCTAAACTCCAAATGTAGATTGAGTATTTCATGTTTTTGAAAGATTTTGCAAGTAATGTACAATTTTGATCGAAGTGAACGAGATATTTCTCTGTATAATATAAATATATCAATAATTTTTTAGTATTATGTTATTCAAGGGTTTTAGGTTCTTTTTTGTATGACCACTGTTCTTAACTTGTTATAAAATTAATAGCTTTATTACATCATTTCATTTTTACTGACTGTTTAATATTGATTTAAAGAACGTTTCTCGATTTTAGATGTTTTTTTTTTATTCTCAAAACTTGATTTTCTTATGATTGATGAAGTGGCTATATTACTTTCAGCAGTTCGTCTTGACTCATAGTGTTGACCAACTTGTGGCCTGCTGGTAAATTTACATGTATATTTATTGGATGTTTTGCAAGATAAATTTATTCCCTATATATGTGTGACAATTTTTTTCTGTCACAACTTATTCATTGACCTTGCCTAGGTGATTTTTTTCTCAAACACAAAAATGCATGGTTATAGAAAACTATATTATAATGAGAAAAAAGCGGACATAATAAAAAAAGGTACACAATTTTTTCGAAACACAAAATCAATCTCATCTTCTTCACATCCTTTTTTGTTTCCTGTTTTTCAAGCTCGTTTTTCTCTCCCTGCAAACTTACTTTTTTTCGTTTACTCCATCTTTTTACCCTTTTCTATATGTTCGTAGATTTGTCTTTTCTTTTTTTTGTTGTAGATTAGATATCTGTGTCACAAAATAGCATCACGTGCAAATTTTTGTTTATGTTTTTGAGAAGCCAGGACACACGTGAATGCTATCGACTTTTTGTTCCTTTTTTGGACAAATGAGATCCGTGAATGTATTTTTCGTTTGACACAAACTGGGAGACCTGTTATAATCCAATGAAATAAAAATATCCCACGACACAATATTATAAACAAAAAAACTAGAATTGTAGAATTCTGGGACGATTATCAGTCTTATAGTTCTTGTTTATGAATGGTTCTCTTCCCAACAACTTTTTGGCTTCTATGGAGTATTCATGAGGGTTGTAAACTGTGTATCTATTAAAAAAACTACCGAATTAGAATGAAAACATAATTTTCTAATAAAGAGAAAAAACATCATGAAGTGATGTTCTAGTTTTCATCCAATTCAACTACTTTTATTTATCTATACATTTAATTTGCTAGACACATTTATCATTCTTTCATGGTAAAGACCCGCTCATGACTTTTGGGGAGCCGAAAAATTTACTAAATCATTCATAAAGTAGAACTACAAAGCCGAAGATCTAATTTCACTGAATCCCAAATTCCACAACGAGTCATAACACTTATTTGTAATAAGAAAAACGTAAGAATTTTATATTCGTTTGCAGACAGGTCCTGGTTGGCATTATGACGAGACTCGAGAATGGATAGTTATAGAAATAGATGGTGAAGAAGTCTCGAGAATTCCCGCTTCCAGTAAAGAAACGTCCAATTGGAACTGGTTGGAGGTAGTTGCAAACAAATTTTTACTTTTCGCGAAGGAATAGGAAAAAGTAATGAAATTAGTTTTCAGTTAAATTCAAGTTTTAGAAAATTTGATTCCATTTGGATTAATTTTAATTTCTATCTGTAAACATACTTTTCATAACAGTAAATATTTTCTTATAGTCTTAAAAAAAAACATTTAGGAGTTCTAATTAAAATAATAAAGAAATAGATCACCTATTTTTCCATTATCCACAACAATAATAATAATCCTACCCCTATATCCAAGTTCCAAAAGAACCCATGTTCTTCGACGACAAGCAGACGGGCATACATTATTAAAATTTGAATATTACTGGAAAAATATTGGCTTTCTCCTGAAAATTGATAACTCATGTTGAATATAGAAGGGCCTCGAATAGTCAGTCAATCTGTGAGTCGAAATTGCACGTTGATAAAGTTTTTCAGTGGTCTTCTCTCCAATGTACCAGCTATTTTCTTTTCTTATTGTGATTGTTGCTTCATCTTTTATTTTATTTTTCTAATCTTGTCTCTTTTTTAGAGAAGTGACAAAAATCTGACGCAGCTGTGCTATAACATTTCCTTATTTGCATTTGCAAGCTCATTAAAATCATAAGAATTTTCATGATGAAATTTACTGTTCATTGATCAGATGCGGAGGATCTTTATTTCTGTATTGAGATCTAAATATTCGTTAGTTTCGGAGACATAGCTCCATTTCCAGAATGAGTATTGCCATTAGCGGAATAAATAGGTGTATGAAACTACATAATCAAATAAATAAGGTATTGTTTTTACACCTCCGTATTCTGCTAATGAAATTGTCATTCCTTTGGAAGTAGAAACTATAGTCAATATTTAGATCATAATACAGGAATAAAGGTTCCTAATATCTGACATTTGTGCATATTAGTTACTGTTGTTACCAAAGGTTTTTAATACTCTTAGTTTTTTTTTCTTACTAAGCATAATTATGTTTAGTTTACCCATATATTTCTGATAGTTAGGCATCTATTCTTTAGGAATCTAATGCAAATTTTCAAATCACAAATGTAAATAGCCTTATTATTTGATCATTTTTGTCATGAATATATTAATATTAATGTTCAGCAAACATATTGGGTAAATATTTATGTTCAGTAAAGATATTGGGTAAATATTAATGTTCAGCAAACATATTGGGTAAATATTTATGTTCAGTAAATATATTGGGTAAATATTATTGTTCAGCAAACATATTGGATACATATACATACAGTAAACATATTGGGTAAATATTTATTAAATTCTGTTGATTTGTAAAGTCAGCTTCTCTTATTATTGCCTACAAAAGAGATTGTCCAGTAAAACATATGTTTGTTCCTAAATTCAGGGGATCTTTAAAAAGAAAATTGAAAATGCATCTGAAGGGAGTGTCTCATAAACATTGTCATACGTGACTTATATTAAACTGGAATCGATTTTTTTTACTTAAATGTATACTATACTTACTACTAGTTTGTTTACAGTGTCAAAGACAGATACATTTTAGAAAATTGTTATCATATTGCAAGGTTTGCTTGCCTTTGCCGTTATTTAAAAAAAACTTGTCAGGTGACAATTTTTTGAATGTCAAGAAATTTTCAAAATTGACTTTCTAAACTTGAGGAGGAGGAGATTTGAGGTATAGACTTTACAGAATTCACAAAGTTAGAAATAATATAGTACCTGAAAATATGAAAAATTAGATTGACAATGTAAAAACCATCCCTTTCAATCCTTACAACTATGTTAAAATAAACCAATATTTTGTACCTTCACAAGTCCTTTTTACCTGTTTTCTACCTAAAAACACCTAAACCCAATATTATTCATTCATATAGGAAATAAAGCAATTATAATTTGAAACAAAATCGGTAAAGATACTACAGAAATCTGCAATATATTCTGAAAGCATAGTAAAAAGAATTTTTAATCTAATGGTTTTTCGGTCATCTGGCAGGTATGGTTGTTTGAATTCATGTCACCTAAGTTTGTACCCATTCCGTGTCAGATTTTTGTCATTATTTTGGTTTTTATTTTCGTTTGTTTTTGTTTTCTGTGTGCCACACATTTATTTTATGCTTTCTGCATTGATTAGCAGTGTAGAGAGCGCTTTTTTGAACATCTTCAAAAATGACTTCTGTTGTGTCCTGCACCTAGGCAAGGTTATTTCATATTAGCTCTTTACTTTTACCGTTAGTTCGTTCGAGGGGAATAAATTTATTTCCGTTTGAACACTCATATTATTTTATTCTTTTTAGAGCAAACATCAAATTTTTTAGAATTTTTTCGTCGTCGTCAAATATTTTATTCATGTTCACCTGTGCACTTGTCATTATATCCACTAACACTTTTTGTTTAAACTTTTTTTGTGGTATTTTTTCCTTCATTTTGAACCACAGCTTTGTTTGTGTGTTTTACCCCAAAAACCTCTGTCGCTTGTTGACATTTTTGTGTTGTGAGCTTTTCGTTGCTTTGTTTGACTGCAAATGGTTGAATTACGCTTTTTGTTTATTTCTACTGGTTTTGGAAGAAGACTTCACTTTGTATACTACTTTAATAAATTGTGGTTTGCCACATTAATCATATCTTCACACATGACTGGCCCTATCTGCTTTTCCAAACATAATAACGAATTCCTCTTTTACTCAAAATTATCTACAGTACCAAGCTCTTTATCTACAGCCTCTTGAATTATAAGGTCAAAAATAATGTTAAAGAATATTTCTGGATAAAATATCGTTCTGTAAACAAAAGCCCGTCCACTACTCTATAAATAAATCCTTGACTCTTGATGAACAAACGTTAATAAAAGTAGGATAATCCGTTAATAAATAACATTGAAATCGTTAATAAATAACATTGAAATCGAAATTAAGATGACACTTGCCTTAAATAATCGGTCTGTAAACTATCCCTTCCACACCTTTATAAAAATCCTTCATTCTAAAAAATTCAACATTAATAACAGTAGGATAATCCGTTTTAATAAAACTAAATAAAAATCATACCACATTCCATTTTGAGATTCTAAAATACTTTTATGTGTAACATTTGTAGGACGTATTTTCAATAGACAAACCTACCTCGCTCAGAGACATCATTCAAGATTGGCCCGAACTAGTCAAAGTGGATAAAGAATCACTAGAGGTTGGAAAAATAGCTTGATATTTATTTTCTTGTTTCTTGTTCATTTGAAAATGCTGCAGTGCTGTATGATGATGGGTGATGGTGATGATACCGCAGCAAATTACCCTTTGTTGTCCGTCCCCCTAAGAGGCAGTTTTCTCCAATATGATGCGCAGTTACCTTACCTTAAAAAAGGTGAATTTTTATCACGATATATTTTACCCGTGAAATATTTTTGTATATTTTTTCACATTTTTTGTACTTCTTCATTCAAAACTTTTTTCTTCATTTTTGTGTTTTGAATATTTTTTTTTCTTTTTGTAATTCCTCCACTTCTACATCCTTCCTTCGCTGAAGCTAAATTTACTCAGAGTCTGGCATTTAACTTGCATCATTGCTTATAAAAATCTGCCTGGTATTCTCACTTGCCGCTTATTAGTTCGTGAGTTTGCTGTTAGTTGGCATCACAGTTTCGGTGAGCATGAAGAAGAGAAGCTCCGAAGCCTCCATCTGCAAATTAACGATAAATTTCCCTTACAGATTGCTTTGAAACAATACAAAATCAAAAACATTTTTAATTAAAGAAACTTCATTTGCGTTTCCGTAGACATTACTTACACCGAGTAATGACGACTCGAGAGCCAGTTCCAGAAGGCCTTCTCTGGCTGAAGTGATCCCAGATTGGCCAGTACTTCATCATTATGTAAAAATCGAGGTTGGGAACACTAAAAAACTCTCTCTTCACGTTTTCTCTTCTATTTAAAATTTCTCCTTCAAACTTCACATTTGAAAAACATTACATTATAAACTGAATACAATGCAACTACTGATGCAGCGTAAGCTTTTGTGCTTCATTTAATAAAAAATAATGTTTGAAATGCTTGAAAAATATTTTGTGTTGTTCTATTCTTCCTATCCTGTCCTCTGACTTTATATCTGTGTGTTCTATTGTATATTGTAGTTACAATATTGTCTTCACTCACTTTCTTCATTGTTACTATCTTTCCAACATTTATATGAATGCTGCATGATGTTGTTTCAATTATATAATGTTGCATGGCATGATTTGAAAGTTTTGTGTTATCCGTCATTTCCATGTTTTTATTGTAAAATTATTTCTTCGCATACACACAGTTACACTTGAAAATATTAAATTTGTAATTTAAAAAAAAAGATATAAATGTATATTAATTTCTTTGAAAATCATTTATATTCTTATATTTTAATGTGATTTTTTTTTAATTCTGTAGAACGAAACATTTCTTTGAAATTATGCAATTATTTCCAAATTTTCTAAATCTTAAAGAACAGTGTATAATTGATAATAAAGTAGAACTGTGCTGAAATGTCAGTAGACATAATTATAGTACAAAAGAGTAGAAGAGAGCCAAACTATTATTGAAATACAAAAAAGTCAATATGAACAAATTCATGTTTCAAGCACTATTAAAAAAACATTTCTTTAATTAAATTGGAGTTTTATTGAAATAACGTGATTTAAATAACGTGATTTAAATGTGAATATTTATTTGAAAAAGGGAACTTCTACTTTCTATAAAAAAATTATTTCAAACTAAAGAAAACACATCAAATCATGATAAAGTTTCTTTTGATTGTAAGACTGTTAGAGTATTCACTTCTCATTTTGAAGCTCTAAGGTGGCAATTAATTTATAAATTTCATTACAATTTAAAATGTTTTTTCTTGATGTTTTCTTATTTATAATTATGGCAACGTTCATATTCAGTTTTGTTAATTTTACCTGTATTTACTTTTTTTTTTCTTGGAGCAATAAATTTCATTTCAATAAAAGTGATGAGAGTAAATGCAACTGGTGAAACAATATTCACTAAAAATGCTTTTTCAATCTCACATAATCATAATCAGCAAATCAGTATACTTGAGCAATTGTGAATTCTAAAATATATACAGGGTGGCAAAAAAAAATTCACCCCTCTTTACAAATCGCAATTTCTCGTGATATAAAAAAGGTAGAGATCTGGAATGAAAACTATATTAAAGTTCATTCAATTTGCCATCGACTCGTACATATATAATATGTTAATATAGCTTCAATAGCAGTTGCGCTACATCATTTTTACAAAAAGATTACTCAAAAAACGTTACACGGATTGTAAGTGCACTGTTTTTTTTAATCATTTTATTAATTTCTTTATAATTATGCTATTTAATTCAGATATAGGAAGCATAATAATGATAATGAATAAGATGTTGAAAGTATTTCGTCTTATATTTTTTTAAACCTGTCAGGTATATTCTTATTGACATACTACTGGTTTTTGTGAAAAACACTACATTAACTATATGTTATCCATTGAAGTTTTTTTTAACAAATTTTAAGATGTAACTTAAATTTTTCGTAATTTTGATAAATATAATGAAGTACACAAAATTTGGTGATCAATTTTTTCTCTTTCAAGGAAAAAAGATATTTTAAAAAAAATCTGTTA
This sequence comes from Campodea plusiochaeta, assembly GCA_034698565.1. Taxonomy (NCBI): domain Eukaryota; kingdom Metazoa; phylum Arthropoda; class Diplura; order Rhabdura; family Campodeidae; genus Campodea; species Campodea plusiochaeta. Next base: position 8,232 of record JAQIWE010004611.1, read on the forward strand.
TTTTTCGATTCGGCAACTTTTTTTTCATAAGCTTTTAGTACAAATGCTATTATTAAAATATTATATATCAGTCGAAGGAAAATTGAATGTACTTTAAAATAGTTTTTATTTCAAGCATCTATCTTCTATACATCACGAGAAATTAAGATTTGTAAAGTGTAGTGAAATTATATCGTGTAATATATGAAATATCATAATTCAGTTTGAGTCTAACAAGATCAAAATCTGAAGTGAGCCGAACTCTCAGAAAATTATTAATGGTAATGAGAACGAATGAGTAATTTATTTTAGTTGCAAATCCACACCACCACATTGATGTAATCTTCAAATACTTCATTCCCTTTATTTTACATTTAACTAACAGCTCACTGTAATATCCCCTGTTTCTTTCTTTATTTTTTGTTTCTTTCTTCTTTCCTCTTTATTTCGTTCTTCTTCTTTCTGTTTCTATATTGTTGTCCTTTTTCCTTGTTTTGGTATTCTGTCATATTTTTCACTATTATTTTTTCTTTTATTCTAGGTTCTTTTTTCTCCTGTAGAAACGTAGTGCAATATTATTTATTTTATACTAAATTACCTTTTAATTTCTCTTTCGGTTTCAGAATTTTTTGTTACTTCACAGGGTTTTCAAAAAGGAGGTGTAAGGTCTGGATAAAGTGTAATTCAAAAATATAAGTTATTATAAATTTTCAATTAAATTTGTTTTTGATTTTCGCTCACAGAAACAGGAACAGTTTTTGAAGCCGTTGATCGATCAATTCGTAAAGGAAGGGCGTGAAAAGAAAGCTGTATTCGAAGCTATTTTCTCAAAGGCTAACTGCAAACCAAAGTGGACATTCAGGAAAGACGTAAGTTGAGATTTTAAGTACAGATTATAAGAAAGAAAAAAGTTTATAATGTTTATTCAACCGAAAATTTCCTAATTTACTTAAATTTCTTAAAATTTATTTCCTGTTATTTATAGTGGCCCCGATGATGTTTTTTTTTAAACCGAAACCTGGTCGGCTGAATAAACATTATAAGAAGAACGTTAAGGCAGCTTTTATTTCAACATAGAATAAGTGTTCTTCTAGACAATATCCAATAGATTAAAAAAAAAGTTTAACTTACTTAATTCTCAGATGATGCCAAAGAAATTGTGATACACTTACATCTAGTTGAGTAATAACATTTTAGTCGTAAACATGAAATTCATAAACATCTAAACTATCATTATTTTTTTTAAACTGACATCATTATTTACCATTTACAATTATTATTCAATTAATATTGTCAGTAACACATTACATTGAAGTATTCCGAGTTATTTACTATTGAGGGACTGAAGATATTCAGTATTATATAATAACCTTTGATATCTAAATTAATGTTGTGAAATCTAAATTAATGTTGTGAGATCTAAATTAATGTTGTGAGATCTAAATTTAATGTTGTGAGATATGCCTTCCTTCTATTGAATATCAGTAATAAATTATAATTATCGACTCTTCAAAATGTGCTGAATTTTTTTCTTAATTTCCATATAGGAACTTTTCCCTGGCGGAAGATACAAGTTTAAACAGGAGAATGAAACATACACACTTATCATCAGTAGTCCTATGGTCGCTGATATGGGAAAATACAGTGTTGAATGTGCTGGAATTATGTCAACTGCATACCTCAATGTTGAAGGTAGGAATAGACAGACACATTTAGAAACAAATCTCAAAAGTTTTTTTTTGAAGCGATCATTTTCCAGTCTTTGCCTGGGAACACTCCGACTATCTGTTGGAGTGATTAATATTAATCAGTAATAATATTAATCAGGATTAATATTAATCAGGAGCAAGAGGAGCCATCACTACTATAAGTCTATAAGATAATCTCAGGTTTAAGGACGGAACCTTGTTGCCTCTATAATGTGGCGATTTGCTCTTTTACGAGTTTTTTTCAAACGTTGACACTTTGAGATGATACTATTTCTTCACTTAGGTTACTTTCTTCATAAAACGTTTTTCTACTTTCTTCATAAAACATTTTATTAAGAAATTCAACATCCCAAAGCATTTTATTAACAACGTTGCATCATTTGTTTTGAAAGATTCCATCCACATTTTGCAGAACCACTTATATCACCAAGTGAAAAAAATTAACACTTATTGCAAAATAATTGTCTGTTATACTGAGTTTTTTGGCTATTTGTATTGACAAACAGTGTGTAAATAAAGATTTATACATCTCATTAAATCCGGTGGAGTAAAGTAACGTATTAAGTCGCCTACTCTGCAAAACCTTGTAAGTGACTTCAAATAAATTTTTCAGGAGAGACAAAATAAAAAAAGCTCCTATCTGAAAGGGGAAAAAAAGTTTTGTAGAAAAAATTCCTGTCAAAAACTCGTAAGTGA
>JAQIWE010004612.1:0-10615 GCA_034698565.1 Campodea plusiochaeta
AGGGAAGCGATCAACAATGAAAAGAAAAAGAAGCAGCTTGAAAGACCGTTCTCGTAGCACCACTATGTATTTGGAAAATTTGGAATAATTATAATAAAAACACCGTATTTTAGACCATTTTTACTATACTTTGTAACTACTATGAAGGATATGCAGAGGTATTATACTTCGATGGAATGAAAATATGCCACAACTCCGTTTGTTAATCGTATGGATATGGAGATCAATGGATATCAACATTTTTTCATATGACCCTGATGATGAATTTTGTTAAATTCGAAACCCAGGTCGGTAGAAATAAATTATGATAAGAACTCTAAGGCAGATTTTATTTCACAATACTCCGTAATACGCTGCAGTACGGTTACCCCAGTACACCGAAATACGGAAGTGGGCAACTCCTCCGTGTTAATTATATCCAATATTATACCAACTTTATTAAAACAATCTTTCATACCTTTGTTGCGATCGTAGCAGTTATAAGTTCCTTTATTTTCTCTTCACTCTGTAATTTATTTCCATTTCTTTTTGCAACTTTTTTCAAAATAATTTCTGCTTCTTCTAACTTTCCATTTGTGAGTAATAGTCTTGGAGATTCTGGAACCAACCTGAAATTTATCATAAGTGTATATACCTGCCTCGCGAACATAAGACCCAAATGTATTTAGCACATTTTACAGTTCTAATGCCCTAACAAAAGGGTGGACAAAAGGACCGCTGTAGTTTACTATTGTATACAATACTTTCTCCTATCAAAATCGTCACTTTTCTTAAATACATTTGAGTCTTATTTTGCGAGAGGGGTATAATAGTCCCTTGCTTTGGCATGTGGGGCTAATAAAATAAAGTATTATTTTTAAATTTATTTATTTATTGTGACTTGCAAAGAACTATTTCTTATATACATGAATTAATTAACTGACTACTTTGTATTAGAAAAATAAATCAAGAAGAAGAAAAATCAACTCCCTCAAGTGTCGGTAGCAATAGTTTAAATGGTAGACGAAGGTCGTGGGTTCGAGTTCCACGTGAGGCAAACATTTTCGTGTTCTTAGCTTATTTTTCTAATGCGAATCATTTCAATGCGTCAAATTTCCTACTTGTATGATTGTTATATTTTTATATACAGTAGTTTTATAACATTTCCAATAATATTAGAAATAATAATTCTTCATTAGAAAAACATACAAATATTATTTTCTTACCAGAAATATGCAACCATAAGAACTGTAGGTACTGACATAGCTAATTGTAACTGTCTCCAATCTCGAAACATATAAGCTGATAATGCTAATATCATATATCCAAGCGATACAGTAACATTTAAAACTGATGCACAAAATGATCGTTTCGAAGGAGATATAACTTCCATTACTGTGAAAATTAAATGGAAGCATTTTTATAATAAATCAAAACAAAATTTCTAATATAAGGCTTTAATAGTTTGTGTTTAAAAACAGTTTTGAAGAATAAGTACTGATAAAGTAATAATAAGAAAAACTCTATAAAGATGTAGAGGCTTTATGAAGCTTTCCTAACACAATATTTTCTAGTACTTACAATATTAAATTATTGAAACTATAAAACGAATAATCTTGTCACTCTCAATCTTAGAGACCAGAAGTTAATACCAGATATATATATATATATATTTAAAAAATTGAAAGGTAGATTTTATACAGCTTAGGTCAGTAATTCAGAATTTGTTACCAATTAATTGGTTATATGTTTCAGTTCACTGAAGTGCAAAAACCCTTGGGTTAGCACTCACGTACCAAAAAAAGAGTAATAAATACATTATTTCAACAAAGCAGAAATGTTACTAATATTTTTTATTAGATCAAATCAAAAACATCTATAGATAATATGACTTGTAAAACAAAGAAAATTTAGAAGAGTCACGATAGATGAAAAGTTTGGTAATTTTCTTTAAAAATACTTAATTGTTATAACGTACCAACAAAGAATATATAACTTTATAGTCAGTAATCTTTTACTTACATCGATTTGAAGTTTGTTCTTCAGCAACTGACTTGAAATCACTGAAAGTATTCTATAAAAAATCAGTATTTATGAGATCGCAATGACGTAAATGAAATCCGTCAGTAAAATTCTGGTATGAGCAAAAACTATATATAACTTCTATTTAGTAATATATTAAATCTCGGGTAATCATCCCCACTATATGAGCAGCACTATTGGAAATTCCTGTTAGTAAATGCGGTGGATATTTTCTCAGATTTTTGCTTATTAGTTTTATACATTAATCGAACAGATTTACACGAAATTATAGGTGGTAAAAAATGCAAAAACATTTGTTCCATTCCTATTTTTAGTTGGGTAATGAAATTTATACTGTAATGTGTGTTGCAGATATAGTAGGAGAAGAGTTTGGAATATTCTAATAGATTATTGAAAAGTATTATTGTACATTTAGAGATGAAGGCAAAAGGTGTCAATAAGAAATTTTCATATTGATGGTCTTAATATTAAAAAAGTATATTCCTTAAAGGGTTACTTGCAGCTAAATTGACTTTTCTGATATCATAACATAATATTAGTTTTCTTGATATAAATAACTCATATTATTTTTCTTACCTCCCAAATATCACCGGTTGTGGAGATATTCACCTTAGAAAATGCAAGAAAATAAACTGTAAGGTAGTGGAGCAAACGTGGCCCAAAACAAGACAACTGCTGATATATGAATGAAATGATTAATTTGCATTATTTTTAAGTCAGTTTTTCTACTGTTTAATAGATTTGTGTTCTGATATATGTTTTGCAGCGAATAATTTGCATATTTTTGTAAGACAGCGAAATTAAGCAGGTCGATTTGTGCTACCTTGTTTAAAATCTATCTACTATATAAACAGAAATATCTCTTGATCCGTTGGGTCAAAAAATGTCAAACTTTTTGCAAAAATTCTTTAATAATATAAGGTACAAGAAAATAACAGAAAACCGAAAATTCATTACCTGCAGGTAACCCTTTAAGAAATTATCAAGAATGTTAAAAATTAACCAGTTTTGCAATATATTTGTGTGATTATCATGAAATTATATTACCATGATTGATTTACAGGAAATAAAATTTTCAAAGGAAGCTTGAGTTTACAATCTTCTTAAAACACAAGCGATTTGCACTAACGACGTAAGATGCATTTAGGTTTTTACTGTTTATGGTGTTAAGAATAACATAGTACTTGCTAGTTTTATGAATTACGATTGACATTACATAATTTAGTAGACTTCTATCAGGAAAACTTGAATCATATTTATTATTTAACGTTTTAACCCCATACAAGTTAATGAAAACTGACATTTTGAACATGTATCGATATAATATTCATTCTAAACTGATGGGAATTTAAAAATGGTATGTTAGATCTGATTTGGTGTAAATAAATGTCAATCATAATTCAAGAAAGTAGTATAATATTCTGATACCTCTATTAAAACATTTTAAGAAAAAGACTGTTTTTGTTAGGCTATAACAAACTACTGTATATTTTGTAGGTACATTAAAAATATATGTACTATTCATTTTGAAAGAAGAGTCTACGCTCTATTTTTAGTGCCTTAACCTTGTGTACAAAAATATATGTTTTTCTTATGTAGTGACAGCATCATGACCTTTATGTAAATGTGTGTTAATTTTCATCTAAACATTGGTAGAGTACTTTAAATAGAAATTGTTATACTCCAAACAAAATTATCTATTCAATTTTTTCCAATTGATATAATCTAGTTTGAAATCACTGCGTTGATTTTTAGTTCGGCTTAAAATATTCTCTTCATTATTAATGTACTATTTATATTATCCTAAAATCAGCATTGTGAAATTCTTAAAATTGTTACACATACAAGTTTACTAAATTTATATTAAGTCAAAAGATTCACTGCTGTCATTTTTGTTTCTTGGACAATATTATCTATAATAATAATGTACAGTACTCATTTACCATATTTTGTACTTAAATAGTGAACTTGTGTACAAAGCTATTACTTTTTATCACTCATTGACTCGACTATAAACTAAAAATCTCTTATGAAATAGAACTGTTATATGCAACAATGAATTTTGATGACCATATTGTTGATGTTAGTTTATTTGAAAATAAAAAAAAAGAACTCTAGCATTATTTATCACTAGAACCCTAAAACAATCAAATAAAATGTGTTCGGGTATTAAACTGCAACTGGAAAAAATCTGAACTATTGACTGTAGAATTAACAATGAAAGATTGCTCTAGTTAAAGAGACTGGACAGCCAGATAGATTTTCTTTAATTTCATTGTGCTAACAGTATTAATTTTCCTATTGTTTTTGGTGTAAAAATTATCATCGTACTATTTTTCGATAATGAGATATGGCGATTTGTAGAAAACAGTTTGAGAGGAGTTACGTGTGAAGTGAATTTTTGGATCTCAGTATCTAATAGCTTCACAACCAAATAGATTTTATTAAATAAAGTAATTGATTTCATGACTTTAAAAAAAAAGAATGTCATGTGAAGTTTCAGGTGGGCCTGTCTCCAAAATGGCTGGACAGATTTTGTTCATTCTTTTTTCAAAAATCATCAATAAATTCAATACAAAATACTATTAGCAGAACTCAAAAAGTAGAAAATTGGCTGTCCAGTCCCTTTAAGTATTAGGACCCATAAATAGTATGAAATGTTTAAATTGCTAAACAAATTTTTGTGTAACACCACAGTATAAAAAAAACAATGTAATACAGGATTTACTACAATGAAACGCTATATTGATTATATGATGTTTTTATTGGGTATATAACCCGCAAGTGATTGTTCTACAAACAATGTGAACGCTGCCAAATAAAGGGAAACATGTGAGCAAATATGTTCTTATACATGAACAAAAAGGAATGTGTTGAAACTTTACACCAGGGGCAAACAAAATTATCAGATGGAATAAATTCTGTTTTAGTAATAAAATATTACAATTACTTGAAACTGCTTCTGGTGTTCAACTTTCAAACTGTAAAAGATAATTACGAAAAATAACATTTTACGAGAACCAATGATACATAATTACGAACTTTGCCACCCCTGGTGTAAGCAAAAGCAACAAGATGGGCAGTCAAATCCAACATTTATCAAGACACAATCATTAGAAATTTATATTTTCTCTGGCAATAAAACATCAAAATGAAGTTCTGTTTCCTTAAACAAATTCTTCCAACCTCAACAAATATACTTTTTCACAACACTATAGCTGTCCACCTTGTTATTTACTTTGTGATTTGAGACTAGACAACTGTTCTAGTAAAAAAATAGTAGCAACAGGCCAGAAATTGTTACATATATTATGTAATGGTAATAAACTTACAGGCAAGAATACTGGTAACTGAGAGCTTCGACATGCAAACATCTCTTCCAAACGTATAGAAACTTGAATGTTAAAGTTATTTCACAAATTACAAGTAACTGAATAATTTCCTTGATTAATACAAGAATATTAATAACGTCCTACATTATTGTCAATTAAAAGGTTTTAAAAAGCTTTACAATGTTCATAATAGTACACACCACCACGCTTGAGCTCTGAGACCACAACTAATGAACAATAATATTTATTAATATAATTAAAATAATGTTACTGTATTCATAGTCATCTTTTTCAGAGCTGAGGAGCAATGGTGAAGAGTATAACTATAGGCTACTTATAAATTTGAATATTATTTGGCTTATAATTATTGTATAAATATACAAGGCACAATTACGGAAATGCAAGTACAGAATTTGAGAGATATGATACAAATATATACCTGCTTCAAGAAACATGTGATCTTAAACAGTTATCAAATTGAAGCATTAAAATTGATTTGAAAGTTTTTACTGCTTTGATAAAACCTATTGCAGGCAACAGAACTTCCTTATTAATAATTTTAGGTACCATACAATACTTGATATTGCCTTCTCAGAGGTAGAAATAATATATTTCAGTAAGTATTTAAAGCTGCCCTCTCATATTTTTCAATTTGTACTAAAACATAATACTCTCGAAGTCAATCTTTAGCCTAAAAAATTTCTGACCTGCTACTAAAAACAAACACTTGAGACATGTAAATACAATTGCAAGAAAAAAATATAAGAATTTGTTAAAATAAATTAAGTAGTTAAATTAAAATAAATATTGTAACTCACGTTAACATGTAGATCGAAGTATAACTGTACAACTTAAAATTACTCTTCAACTACAAAAAAGATTATAAACAATCCAAAAACATAAAAAAATACCCAACGACAATTAGAATTAATGATTAGCTGCTTTGGTTAACTTGAATACAAATTAGCACCAACTAGTAAAAACCTAACGATAAGAATAGAAATATAAACCATTGCTTTACACAACAATTAACAACAATGTTATAAAATGTTGTTCCCTCTTATCAAACATTCTTTTAAGATTAAAAAAGCACACAGTAGCCAACATTAATAAAACAACGAACATATATAATTGTAATTTGCACTTTGATATTATCTTTTGCATCAAAACATTACAACAGTTAGTTGACTGAGTATTTCAACATTCTTCAATAATCACATTTCAATCAAGTGGGAGAGATGGGATAATTACTATGGCAGCAGTTTAGGCAAAATGTTTCTTTAAACAATCGTGAAATATTTATGTCATAAAAAAGAAACTTTCTGACCTATTATTCAGTTATTTTTGCAGAAAACATCAATTCTTGTAATTTTTATACATAAATAAAGAACATCTTGAATTCTTGATAGGCCTAGGTCTATAAAAATCTTTAGAAGTGCTTTGATCAAACTGTTAATTTAAAAATGCTGGTTAGCTGGTATTGTACTCGTAAAAAAAAAGTTAGTCAGATAAGTTAAAACTTCAGAAGGATATAAAAACTTTTACCAGACAAACATGAGCATGAAAAAATTCCTTAAAAAATATTATGTACGTTTCTAAACTTGTAACGAAAACCTACCCGTAGTATTATCTATAGGAGAGATTCAACATTATCGACTGAAAATTAAAAAAAGATTATCAAGAGATTGCACATCCACGAGCACAGTTTAATGTCATTAAAATAATGTAACCTGTGACATACCATGTATTTTTAAGTAGAGACAATTGCACTTTAGCTGGGACAACACAAAAGACAAACTGCTGCAAAACAAATAATTACACAAAAATACTAAAATCCACCTTCCCATCTCTCTTGACGAAAACCTTTTTTTAAACTAATCATGGTGTGAAAAAAGCCTAAGATTACGAAACGAACAGAAATACAATCCTACCCTCTACCACAACCTCTGGTGAGCGAATTTCAAATCACGATATTGGCCAGTACTATCCAAAGTGTCAGAATGCGTAGGTGATCCTGAGCAAATGCTGTCACTGTCTCGTGGTTGCGTTTCGATTGAAATGTTGTTTACACGACGAATTAGTTCAGGAGAAGGGGTCCCTGAACTGTTTGTCAAAGGGGGAGTAGGATAGCTGCTATATAAGGGAAAAAAGGAATAATTGTAAAAACTAGCTTAGTGTGGAACATTTAGTATTAATGTTATTAGATGCCCAGAAATCCCAATTTTTAGTTGTTGATATTTTTATAATTAATGATAAATTGTAATTCTATTGACATATTCCTAAGTTCGAATTAAAAAAAAAATGAAAGTTTAAATTTGTTAGAATTTATAATAAGTGAAGATATGAAGTAGGCCCTAAATCTTAAAAAAACCTTTCTAGCATCTTATTACGATCAGTTGATCACCAGTTCAAATATTTATTTTCAATCGTTAATATTTGGCTGAGTCTTCAAGCCTATTAATATATTAAATTCTCATTACTTCAAGCATATCATGTCTTGTGAACATGCAAAAATATTGTAATCTATCCTGTTACATTGAAAGCAATTGAAGCATGCATTCTCCTTAACGATGTAAGTGCCACATTTTCAATTTTTCAGGAGATCCTTTTTTTCTTAATAATTTCATTTTGACCACTATTTAAAACTAACTTTCAAATGAATATTATTTACCTATTAAAACTCTATAATTTGGTTTCTGAAACAACAATATACTAGTTCAGGAAAATGAGAAATTAATTGTTAAAATCTGAAAATGTCACAAAACGTAGTAACTCCAACAAGTAAATTCACATATAAAAAATCCAACATTTACTGAAAGTGCAAAACATCGTAAGTTCTTTAATTTCAATAAAAGAAAGTTGAACCTCTTGTGTACATTAAAAGACAATTTCAAGTCATGAAGAATATTATTTTTTTGTTATTTGACACTTTTCAGGGTCAATACTTTTTAAACAAATATTCCACATGGAGTTACAGCGTTCTGATACTGGAATTTAAATTCACCCATACAGGGGACTCCTAGACTTTCCAATTTTTTTTTGCATGTTAAGCAGTGGAGTTACAACATATTGACCGCATCAAACCATAAAAATCGAAAATGGCACTTACAACGTTATGGAGAATGCACGCTTCAATTGTAATATACTTTTGAATTTGGATTATTGAATTTAATGATTTAGATATCACATTATTAGTCTCATCTATTGTTTTGATATAGCAACTTACATAAAACTTTATGAATAAAGAATAGAACTCTCAAATCAAATTTAGAAATATTTTCAATCCTATCCACTTCCAACGTCTATGACTGATTTATCAATAAATTGTTAGTTCTACACTTTTACAGTTAAAAGTGAATACTGGTAGTTCAGTTTACAAACCCACATATATTCAAATACACCAAAGGCGTTTCTTAGTTCCCTAACCATTAATATTGACCACTAACTACATTATAATTATGATACTAACAAAAAAGTTAGAAGATTATCCAGTAAACAGAAACCCACAAATTTCAGATCATTGAAAAATAGAACCTACTTTACATAAACAATAGTTCTAGTTATGAGTGTTCATAAAAGTTTCTAAAAACTGGTTAACACTTAATCTATTAGACTAATTAGTAAGGTACGTTTCAACAAACTGCAACATATTAGAAATTCATTTAATCATCACTATGGCAAATTATAATATTTACTGTAGGCCTACAATGGTTTTCAATACACAAATGTTACAAATATGTTTTCATTTTCGATACTGGTAACTGGAAAGTTTTCTTCAGAAACAAATTTCCAGTTTATAAAAAACTTAATAATCATAGATTATAGATGTGCTGAAATAAAAAGATAAGTGTGTTGATTTAAAATATGAGATAATCCGAAACAAAATATTAACATCGAATTATGCAAATAGGCCCAATCTATTTCCTTAATGTAGCCTTTTTTTTAATATTCTGTCCAACCCATGCAGGGCATGGATGGGGTCCACGGAAGAAGAAGCCTTTTTTTTCTTGCAACTGTTCATTACCTAGTACTTATTACCGGTAGTTTATAATAAGTTTGCTAGGCTATACACAGTAATGAATATTTACAATCCTACAGAACAGTTTTTGTTACCGTACTTAAAAGAGTTTATTACTATGACTCAGAGTTGTTACAATTTTCCCCAGACCAAAAAAACCCACCTTCTCAAAAATGGTTATTCTGTCTAATTATTGTGTCAATTTGGTTTCTATTTTATAGATACATTACGATAAATGTTTTTCTTGAAGTAATTTGTGTATTTTTGTGATATAGCGACAAGAAGCAACATTTGTCTTGTTTCAGGTCGTTTTGTACTACGACCTGCTACCTTGTAGCATTTCTATAAATCAAAATCTCTTGAACGGTTGTGTCATAAAATGTTAACTTTTTTTAAAAGTTCCCTAATAATGGAAGGTACAAGAAAACCACAGAAAATTGGAAATTCATTATCTGCAGGTAACTCTTTAATGAAGAGTAATAGTTGGAATACCTACTTTATTTTTGATAATAATTAACTTCCCCACCCAGAGACTCCAGTAAATTGAAGAGTTTTTTTAAAGTTATTTCTTATAGTCCACTGTTTTAACTTTGTAAAATTTTATATAAAATATTCTTTTGATTTTAACACACAAAAGCCACCAATCATAAGATTTATAATTATTTTCTAAGACCTCTGAAACTATTTTCAAAATACTCTATCACAATCTTAAAACTATGAGATAATTTCCACTGTATCTGACTTACATGTGATCTCCATTTGCCCCATTGGCGTAGTGTGTAACTGGAACATTCCTTATGTTTTCTCCTCCACCATTCCTTACTTGTTCTGGTACTGGAGTACTACATGGAATGGAATGGAATTCAGATGCAGCAGCATAACCAGCTGTACCTTGAAGGATCTGGACAAAAAAAAAAAACCATTTGTATTAGGCCATATACGTAAATGTGAACTTTAAACTGTCTTATTTCCTACATAAAAATATGGATAATGTCATTTAAAAAATCTAATGTGTTACTTTTCAAAAGTGCCCAATTCCCTAGCAAAGTTTCAACACAAGCATGTCAACTTCTCTTAAAACACCATGAACTAAATCACATACATGTAGGCCTATATGGCATAAAATAAACTTGCATAGAATAAAGATAACTTAAATTATAAAATATATTATTAGGAAATGGTTTATAGGACATTTTAGCTCACCTTGGGAGAGGTTTGATGTATTCCTCAATGCTGTGAATAT
>JAQIWE010004613.1:0-10615 GCA_034698565.1 Campodea plusiochaeta
CCATATGATATGTTTATTTGTTCCAAACAAGCAATTATTCAAACTATTTTTAAAATTCTTTCTGATGAGCAAAAAAAAAACTTTTTTAATATTTGTTGTTTTTGTTAAAGGGAATTATGATATTATATTTTTTGTGAATTATTTTCATTTCAGAATGACATTGTATAAATGTTGAAATATTATAATGTTTTAAATCATATTGGTTGCTTTATTACTCCAACTCTTACACGATTACTAAATATACAGTCAGAAACTTTCCACGTTGAATGTTAATACAGGAAACATTAACGTGACTATACTAAATTCAAAAGAAATCATTATATAGTAATACTGCATATCAGTAATATATACTGAACTTATTATGTGAGATTACTTTTGCCAGAATTTTCCTTTATTTCAATTTTTGTTTTAAAATATATTTATGGATAATTATGAACCGTTAGATATTTCTTACACAGAAGAAATGAACTTACCATGTTTCATACATGTTCTATAACAGATTACTCTGTTTACAACGCAAGATGAGCTACACCAAGCGTTGCTAATAAAATGGAAACAATAGGAATAAAACCTATAGAGAAAGCTGCCATCTCATTTTATACTATATGTATAGACCTAAGATACAAAAAATATTATCAGTTATTTCTTCAGAAAATGTGTTCTTCCGTCAACGTTTTACGTAATATGAATAAATAATCGAATACACAGCATAAAAGAATTAATGACGTCACAGGAATATATAATATGTGCATAAAATATAGAGTATGGTACTGAAGTTCCTTCATCGATTCATTTTTTGCAGGCAAAGAATGAATGCAGTAACAAACCAGACTATAGTATACCCGGATGTGCAATATCTATACCGCGTAAACAAGAAAACATCAAGGGTATAGGGTTTTTAGACCCTAACCAATTTTACCACACCATTAATCTCGGGTAAGAAGGGGTGTAGATCCCCATTTTATTTGAGAGAGGATAAAAACTGATGGTATTTGGTATACAGTATTTAGTTATTATAGCGCCGTAGTGCTTATAATACACTTCAAGATCAAAATGGCAACTTCCTGACTTCATATTTGTAATAAAAAATATGTACTTTATTAATAAAATGGCTAATAAATATTATTATGATGGTGTAAATAAACTTTATTACTTCAAGACTTACTTTATTATGATTATATATACATTTAATAAAACTGATGAGCCAGCAGTGTACAGTGTATAGCGTGTTATTGGTTCCAGTAAAAAAAAAATCAGTGCCACTGAATCTCTACAATAATCTTTCGAGCTTCCTGTTATTCTTACAGCCATCAAAAAAGAAACCATCAGCAAAAAGTGCAAATGAAAAGCGATTTCTCAAAAAATGTGCAATCAAAAATCGATTTTTCGTCAAACAATAGCATCCCATTTTATCGAACAATCCCCGAAAGGAAATAACGTTGGATATTTATCACTTCGCCACACACTTAATACAAAAAGCCTTATATCGATTGATTGATTGATTGATGATATTGACTATATGTTAGGACATGATGAATGTCAGCCTTCATAAGGCTCATTAAACACTAGGTCCAAGTTAATTATGGTTCCCAGCAATTTTGTATTATCCTTTTGGCTTAAACAAACAGATGTTCTGCTAATATAAACAGTTCGTATAACATGTTTTATGCTATCATGTAATTGGTCGAGCGAACATTTTATAGCTATTATGAAAAGAGTTGCAGAAGACTGCTGTGATGTTATTATAATAGGGACCTCAGTATTATGTAGAATAATATTATGAAAGTTAAGTGGTATATATTTGAAAGTTGTTATAATGTTCATCGTATAAATGTAAAGCATTAATCGTAGCCAATTACATAATTATTACTTTAATTCTTTTTTATGTCTTCAAATATAAACTTTATTATTTGGTTATGATTAATTTGGTTACAAAGTGTAATATTTATACAGTTCAAGGAAATTAATTTAATATTTTCTTTATAGGTTCAGTCAAATATATGAAATATTAACCAATATATATAAAATATATATTAAAATGATCTGACATGATTAATGTTAAATTATTTTCAATCAACCTTACCTTTCATTTTTGTAAAATTATTAACCACGTATTTTAATTACGTTTAAAAACCACGTTTATTCCACTTTAGCAATAAAGAACATCCAATAAATACTAAACCACTAATAAAAAAATAAAATCACTGCACTTTAAAAAATAGTATTTGAGAACACTAAAGTACAAACTGTAATGAAACGAAAAACCACTGTATATACTACAGAAAAAATCGTTTTTGTTCACGTGGCGATAACTCAATAGGAGAATCGTTTCGGGGTAAACCGCGCGGCCTATTCAACTCTCCAGTATCGTATCTCACTTCGAACTGATTTCTACTCTGCTCGCAGTATGTTCTCCTACTCGACTCTGTAGAAAAGTTAGTTCATTCAAACAACCGCTAGGGGATTTCAATGTTTCCCCCCAAAATGCTAATTTATGACGATTGGGAATTGGCAGTAATAGATGTAAAGTAGTGTAGTAATGATAATAGACTACTTTTTCAATTAGGGAAGGTTGCTGGTGTCAAATTTTGGAAGGTAATGAAGCGTGGTTTGAAGAGAATTTTTTTCCTTTTTGCGGTTGATTTAATGTTGTTAAAGTTGAGAAAAAAGTGTTTTTTCAAGTTAGGAATAAATGTTTTGGTAATGAATCAAAATTTGGTTGAAGGGAAAAGTTATAATTACTTTTTTATCAACAGTTTTTTTTTTTACTTTAATCAATTAAAATGTAGTAAGAGAAGATTACACTATTATAATATTAGCATACGATTATCCTAGATTATATCCAAAATTAACAAAAGTAATTTCTGGAATAAAACTCCGATATAAATGAAAGAAGAAAAAAACTATTCAGAAGATTGTTAGCTAATTATTTTGGTGTTTCCAGAGATTGCTCTTTTGCTTTGCGCTAAAATTGAATTTAACCTCACTATAATGCAATGAACTCTTCCCTACACATGGTAGGAGCGAAAAGACTCAACCTTTTTTGATAAACCTTTATTTTCCACAAACTCTTTTCATCCAGGGCCATAAGTAAGGGTGAACATACATGGGTGCTGAGAATTTGACAAGAGGTTTCTTCTGAACTGGTTCAATGATTGTTTTTCTAAATTTCTCGGTCATGGAACTTCAGAGTTACGGTGGTTCGAGGATTTCGTGATGGGGTGATGGACTGATGTGTATGACTATACTGTCTAGGACGAGTTAATTTATACACCAAGTACCCGTAAAATAATTTCTACTAAGCAATGAATCCAGAATTTAATTCTAGTTCCAGATGCTTCAGCAGTTTCAAAAAACTTTAAAACAAGATTTGAACCCTGAAATTGATACAAATATTGGTAGAACGTTAGAACCATTACAGTGCAAAAACCTTCGGGTTAACACTCATCATTAAAAAAAGTACCTGTAAACAGGTAGAGTACAGGTTCTAAAGTTGTGTTAAATTTTTTCTTCAATAAAACGCAATTAACATTAATAAAATCGAATAGTATTGAAAAGTGAGATATTACATTTCTCTTTGAATATTTAGAATATTAAAAAAATTCTCTTTCTCTTACAGTTTAATTGAACTATACTTCCAATTATAGGAAGCAATTCATTTCACGACGTCTCTCTCTCTCTAGTTCTCTACCTATTCATTGTATCTCATCCTTATGCAAGTAATATTTCATTAACTTTGATTGAGAAATATGAATTCATTTAGAGATGTGATATGCAACGGACGGTGTAATAGTATATGGGAACTGAAATGTATAGACAACTGTAATTACAAGCTTCATGTGTAATGAAAATTCTTGGAGCGAATGAATAAATAATAAGTCATGGATAGGTAATTATAGATATTTGCAAGATGAAAATTATGGCAATTAACTGTAATAAAAAGGAACTTCATATAAAAATGAATTCATATTGGAAATTTTCAAGTGCCGAAAGAAAAACAACAACAACAAAAACTTGTTAATATATTTGCCTCTGAATACGTTCACATCTTTAGATTATATTTCATTATATATTTTGGTTTGAAAAAGTATCTTTTCATTTCAGGACGTAGTATATTTCGATGAACTATATTTACGAGAAGAAGAATTAGATTCTTGCCATCATTTTGGAAAAAGGTGCAAATGAAAGTTTTGCTGGTTACGGATAGCAGTAAATACTTCTAAGATTGAATATCATAATTTTATTTATTCTCTGAATAACATTCCTTGATGATCTTGGATTGAAAAAAGTTTTAGCATATTCATCCTGGTTTCTAAAAAAAAAGAAAATTTGACTCGTTTTTTTTACAGTTTTGATTTTCGGCTGAAAGTTAAAAAGACCTTGTGAAATTAAATTTTCAAAATTTCACTTAGCTAGCTATCTAAATCCAACTCTCACTTAGCTATCTAAATCCAACTTTCACTTACTCAAATATCTAATTGAAGTTAATTCGCGCACAGAATCTACCTTAAATAATTAAAGAAAGAAAACAAAAACTGTATCTGACAGAACTTAAAAAAAAAAAAAAAAAAAAAAAAAACTGAGTACGGTTCTTCGTCGCCCTATCTGTTACTTGCTCTTCTTCCCTGCAGCATCAGAGACATGTCTAATCTCGAAGCCACTGCACCAATGCAGATATAGAAGCTATCAATTTTCACTCCCTGTCACAAGTGTTGACAATACGTCTCTGCAAATCATATGGAAAATGGAAAAGGTGGTTTGACGATATAGTAGGAGACAGTTGGGGAAATCAGTGTATACGTTCCACAAAAATTCAACTTTGCTGGATGAGAAATGGATCTAAATGATGCTGCTACCTTTGGTGCAGAAGGATATCTCTTTTTTGGGAGTTAATTAAATATCACTTAATCATTAGATACTTACAGCATTTGGTGCTGCAAAAGTTAAGTAGTTTAGATTTAATATTTTTATTCCACATCTTAATATTATTTCAAAGTTGTACCGTTTATTCTTGAGAATCATTACAAATAAAACTAAAATGTCCAAACCATAGGGTGGAAAAAACGATTTTTAGGTGAAGACAAAATAATTTCAATTGTTTTTGTAATACAGGGACGTAGCCGCATGGTGGTATGGAACCCGCTCCATAAGATGATAACTAAAAGCCTGTGAAAAAGATTTTTCTGATCGGATGAAAAGACGTAGGTAAATATTATGATGTTATCAAGCACTACCGGTAAGTTAGAAGTAGAAATTCCGTTTGAAAAACGTGCAATAGCTGTTTGATTGGGAAGAGGTTCTTGCCGTGACTGGTAGGTGGGTCCCAAACTAGGTTTCAAAACACTCAAATGTAGGCACGGCGCGTGATATATGCAATATAGCTTCGTTTTATCTTCTTTACTTAGAATTAAAATTATCTTCGGTCTAAACTGAAGATTTCATCCTGTCAGTCTTGGTCTGTCTTACTAAGATTTTTAAACAGTTTAGAATGTTTTTTTCTGACTTTCAAAGTGTTTTAATTCACTGCCGAAAGGAAAAACATGAACAATTTGAATATGATTTTAATTTTCAGTTTCAAGAAGCAGTTAAATCAATCTTCATTCAGTCATTTTTTAGTACAAAAATGTTGTTTTTCCTTATTTTGTTATCCAGTGGAAGCTACAGCACTGTGCAGAACTTCTATCGTTTACATCATGTGCTAGGTCTGACAAAAATGTTAAAATAATCTGAGTTATCTGTCTGAATAGTTGTGTTTTGAAACACTTTTTTAGTTAAGACATATGGATTATGAATAAAACTAAAATATCTTTACTAAAACTGAACTGTATATAAGAATTTTTTATAGATTATGCAAGTTTAAGTTCCAAAAGCACTTGGAAATTGAAGTTATGATGATCTGTACTTTTAGGATGTTTGAAGGGCAGCATCTTTTCCGATTGTGGAAAATATTTAGAAACATTCTGAACAAAAAGAGTAATATTTTATTTATAATAATGCAGATTTTAAAAGGCATATTACGTTTTCCTTTTGATGTACAGCAGTATGTCTACGTCTTCATTACATCAACTTCTGATATCCATTATTAAATATAAATTGTTTGAATATTCTACTAGTTTATGAAGTAAAATATTTATAAGGTTTCACAAACATTCAGTAACACTTTTTATATTTAGAATAAATATGTCTTCCGTAATATACATGAAATGTTCACTCATTTACGCAGTAAAAACCTGTCATCAGTGAGACTTCATCAGTATATGCCTTTTTATAAAAACTCTAGAGAGGACGAGAAACTATTTAACAACATAATTACCGTGTTGAGTATGTAGGGCAATCATGAAATGATAATGTTCTAAGCTTGAAATTGTTGGCAGTAACATAATGACTGTGTCATCAACCACATCTGAATAATCCATTTTTTCGTACTCTCACTCAATCTTCGTATTATGAAGTATTAAAAAGTTAAAGTGCTTCGAGCTACGGTATAATGAGAGTGAATATTATCGATTTAGAATTCATCGACTTTCATTGAATAGGATTATTTCGCAGTTATGATGATGCAAATATGTTGGTTTTGGAAGAGCTGTTTATTGAATGGGGAAAATACGACGCTACACAGTTTCTCTAATAGGCAGTTTTTCAATTTAGTGAAGTCTAAAAGTTTTAGAGTAGATTTGTGCTTATTGTATTTAACTACTTTCAGTGTATTTTTTGATAATTCATCAAAATCAAAATGGTAAAGATAGCAATTATGTCAATGAATATTACACCTATAAAATACAGATCAGCACCTTTATGTAAAATAAAATTAAATTTCAGTGGTGCGTTTTCAAATAGAGAAAATATTTTTAAGGATCAAAAAAATTCAATTCATTCCATCAAACGTAACCTGTGGCGCC
Organism: Campodea plusiochaeta; assembly: GCA_034698565.1. NCBI lineage: Eukaryota > Metazoa > Arthropoda > Diplura > Rhabdura > Campodeidae > Campodea > Campodea plusiochaeta. The sequence goes on from JAQIWE010004613.1 coordinate 6,900, forward strand.
TAACAGACTTTCCCCAGAAAACTGAAATGTATACAAGATCCTCAAAGTAAATAAGTGAACAAAGGGGATTTGGTCTACAAGTGTACGTCATACAAACAACAAGAATACATGTTGTTTTTATCCTAGAGATATTCTACAACTGGTCATTTCATAGAGATGGGTAAATATGGAGTGGGCGAGGGTTTTCTCTGTCCAGATACTCAAAGGCTCTTATGCTATCTGTCTGGGCGACGAGCCAGAATAAAAGGAGAAAGCAATGGTTTGTCATTAAATGGTTTATTTAATAATGTAGTTTCAGACAAGAGTTCTGTATGTCCAGTTCTTATCAGGACAGCGTATGCTTTCTAAGGACAACTCAAGTTGGGATAGTTATTGTATTAGTTATGAGCACTATCTGTATATTAATGAGCAATAAATATTTATGAGCGTATATATCTCTCAACAACAATTTTTTTTAATATCAGTGAAAGTAAGTTTAAATATATAAATAGAATGCAGTTTTTCCTTCCATTACGGGAACTATTGAAAAATATACTTTTCAGAATACAGATACCAATGATTTATTATCAAATATCTATATACAGCAACATATTTTTCATCTTGTACACATTGTAAAGTAAACCAATCATTTTGGATTGCAGTATGGAATTAAAAGTTCTTATTTTACTTTAGTTTTATTACGATTCAAATAGTATATAAACTGTATTAAATATGAAGAAGTCCGAATAACTGTATATAAGTACTTCTAAAATCTTACAGACTCAAACTGGTTATGTCTTCAAACTATTTTGACGGGTAAACCCATTGTTGACCACTTGTTTGGGTGGTTCAAATTGTGTATTTTCTATTCAATTCGCAGGCTGGTCAAAGAAAACAAATAAGTCACCAAAGGATTATCAATTGTTGGAATATCAGAAACACCCTTGATGGGTTAATGCGTTAATCGATTTGAGTCAGTAAGACTTTGGAAACACTATATATGAGCGACTCCCATTATTTTCTATAAAATTTATTTACTAGTCTTCCCCTTCATTCCTCATGGCCCATGCTAAAAGTTCCGTCCTTCACAGAAGTGTTTGTTCTATTTTTGTTTATTATTGGTGTACGTGCTCTATTGGTAACATTCTGCACAAATAGTGGTATAATTTTGTTTGTTTTATTATCAATCTCTTCTTTTTACACGTTTCAAATAAATACTGACAGCATATTTTCAGAGGTTGTATAGGAAAGATAATTTTGTTCATGACAGATCATTGTCAGAAAATTTTTGTACCTCACATAATACTTGACCTGCGTGTATAGTTATTTGTAATTAATGAAATTTACGAAACGTGCCTACTGTATTATAGACTACTACAGACATTATGATAGATTGGATAATATACAGAGATGAAATCTTGATGTGGATTAAAATTAAACATGGCGCTTCTCTGCTAAAATGTTAAATAATATGCTAAAATAAAATAGCGGGCATGTTTAATAATAATTGATATCTAGTACAGACTTTTTACAGCTATATATAAATTGAGGATATCATGTTAGGATTAAACCTGTATTTTTTCAACGGGAAGCCATATTTTCTAACACGCATATCCCGTTTTATTTTCTTTGTTCTCTATTGTACTCGCTTTCCCTAGATACCGATAATCTGTGTTGGAAAAGATGGCTTCCCGCAGAAAAAAATACCCCTTTAACAGAAGATAGTTCTAAGAAAAAAATGTAATATAGAATAATGTTGTTTATAATTATTATGAAAAGTAGTAAACTCCAATATTAAATACAAATACTACATAATTTTTTTAGAACCCAAAAAAATTGTTCCATTCTATCAAGTGTATCAACAATATACTGATGTGATGAAATTCATAAAACTAAATGAAGAAGAGTCGAAAAAATTATTCAAAGCAAATTCATTTTAGAACTCTCAATTATACTGTAGATACAAAAAATAAAATCATCATAATTTTCAGGTCGACGTTCTACATTCATCCTTGTACTATTTCACTATCATAACTGTCAAATGCCCTGCTGAATACACGGACTGTAGTTTTAATGTTATGGTAGACTATTTTCATTGGCAGTCATTAGCATTCATATATTAGATTAACTACGTATAATTTAGTGGTTGTTTACAGCATTAATTACATTTATCCATTTCAACATCGATTCAGCATTTGCCTGCTTGCATTCTATTGGCAGATAGATTAAATAAATTAAATTCAATTGCTCTGATTTATATGTTCAAATAAAATACAATGATTGGAATCAAATAGATTTCAAGTATATGTTTATAAATATATTCTCTGTGTAAACAAAATGTTCATTTCAGTTTTTAGATTAATAAAAATATTATAACAAACTGTAATTATGGTATATGAAAATTAATTGTAAATAATTACAGTAGGTATAACTGTTTGATGTAAAATTTCGACTCAATTCCTTTAGATTGCGCAACCATGTTTGCTTCTTCTGGATTATAGTAGTTGATCAACATCTTAAAATATCTAATATTAACACTGAATATTACGAAAATGTCTTATATCCCTCCACATAGTCTTCCAGTCAAACCCATCCTTAGTTAAATACAACATTTTTCTTCCAACTTAGCACGATTACCACGATGCTAACGTCGCACCAAAATTTACCCATAATATATGGGTGGAATATAGGTGCGAGGGCGTAGGGTGTCTGACGAGACCTGGTAGGTCGAAACCGCGGTTTCGCCGCGGTCACATGCCTGCCCATTCCTTACCACCTGGTCAAAACAGTCCCCTGTTTGTGGGTATCAAGGGTACTAAACCGCCTACTGTTTAACCTAAATTCCTCTAATATTCAGTGTAGTATATTTGCATTTGATATTTACTTTTTATCATGTGAGATTTGCCAGTCTTTAACTCTCTTACCAATTTAAAAGCTTTATAGTTGTTAAAACTGAAAACAAATGGAAATTAATTTAAACTACAGTCATGTGTTCCATGTTATATAGAATACATGGTATGAAACATTGAAATTATAGCATTTATTTTCTATATAAAATACTGCAATTATATAATTACATGTTGGTATATTAAAAAAGTCACTGTATATATAACACCGATCTATCTTTCGAGTTTTAGTATTTCTTAGTACCAAGGTGTTTCTCAGCTATATATGTTTTTGCCACGGAAGATATATTATGATAAAATACTTCTCTGTTCATTCGAGGGGTAGACGACTACTTTGGAGAAATTATATAAACATCTGACTTTAGACGTTAGATTCATCCTCTTAACTTTAATGTAACTTTGTTGAACCTGAGTTATTTCCCTTTCTTTGATTGATTTCTAATCAGAAATGTTACTACATTATTTTATTTTTAACATGAAAATTATACAGTTTTCTGGTGGGATATTACAAGATATTTTATAAGATTTCTTAAGTATTTTTGTTATCTACAGGGTGGTTCATAAAAAATGGGACTAAACGAAAAGCATATTAAAGATTTTCTTGTTTTCTTCTGAAAAATATAATATGGTTTTATGGTAATTCAAGCCATAAAAAAGAAGAAAATGATAGCTTACGTAAATGAAAACACGAAATTTGTAGCCTTCTCTGTATTTATTATATTATTTATTGGCAATCAGTTTCGCTACACAGTATCATCCTCAGGCCCTACAATGCAAATTATCAGAAATTAAAACATTAAACAATATAAGATAATTTGAACTTACCAAACT
>JAQIWE010004614.1:0-10614 GCA_034698565.1 Campodea plusiochaeta
TTCCACAAGGTAGCACAAATCGACCTGCTTAATTTCGCTGTCTTGCGAAAATATGCAAATTATTCGCTGAAAAACACTTATCAGAACACACATCTACTAAGTAGTAGCAAAACTGACTTTAAAATAATGCAAATTAATCGTCTTATTCATATATCTGCAGTTGTCTTGTTTTGGGCCACGCTTGCTCCGCTATCTTATAGCTTATTTTCTTAAACTTTCTACCTCCACAACCGATGATTTTAGGGATTTAAGAAAAATAATATGAGTTATTTATATCAAGAAGACTTATATATTATGTTATAATATCAGAAAGTCAATTTAGCTACAGGTAGCTCTTTAATTTAACGTGCTGTAATATGTAAGTTAGGTCTGTTGATTTCTCTTATTCCTATTTCTGATGACATTATTGGTGTGTTAAGGATGTAAGCATTCATGCTTCCTTGACCCCGACACACTGATAATTGGAGGTGGTGTGGTCAGCACCATGTTGTTCAATCTCTAGTCGCGGGGCAAAGAAGAGAAATTAATAATAAAAACATAATCAGTTTTGAAACAGCATATTAATCGTGTATTGGGCCCCCGTTAGAACAGGCTTACGGGGACCCCGACACTTGAGTTACCCCCGCTGTGAACCGAACATTATTATTCACAGCTGGAGCTGCAGAGACGGGGGTGGGGAGGCTGATAGTCTCTCCCGCAGAGAAAGCAGTGTACCACTGACATTAAATTACATAATAATTTGTAATGTCAATTAAATATTTTGGGAATATCTGAAATCTTTGAATGAATTATTCAAACTGCTTGTAATAACAAAAATTATAAATATTGATAGTATAAAAAATATGAGAAATAACCTCTGCCATGACTCAGAATGTTATGGAAATGTTAATTTTAAAATCTGTTTTCTTCTAAATATATTAAACAGCGAGAAATTAAATGCTAAGTACTGTGAAAATTTTAATAAGCTGATTTCTGTATACGGAAATAAATAAACCAAGATCATGTCCTATATACTTGAACGAAAAATCATACTTATAAGGGAGTTAGTAAAAATCTTTCTTTTATAACTTTTAGTTATGAGTTATGACTTATGATTTAAGGTGTTTGGGAAGCTGGAAGTTTCCGAAAATTGAAATATTAATAAAAACTGTATAATAACAGGTAACCCTTATGACTGAATATTATATTGACCATTCAATCAATCCATTTTATCTTACTTTTTTTTTCAAGGTCAACAGTGACCCATGAGAAGGTCAAATGCGATTGAAAGTTTTTTCCGTAATTATTACATAACTACGTTATTTGTTAATACATTTCACTGATTTTTCTTTTAATGTACTATTTTGGGAATTGAAAGTTCTATGCCGTCTCTACCTCCAATTTCAAGATAATTTTAAACTTGACTGAAAAAAGCGCTCTTGAAAACCAATCATTAAAAATAATTGGGTTACGATAATCCAAATTTCCGTTCAGTGACGGCACAGAATTCTTCCATGCGCTTCAATTAGTGAACTAATTAAATAAATATCTTAAATAGTCTTCGAGAAATGAATTAATTACGTATAATGGGAATCCCTATACCTGTCTCCAGGTACCGAATGGCCTTAACAATAATGCATTGATTAATAACATGGACAAAACCTTTTCGTTATTCTTTTCAATCGTCTCTTGACGCCCTTTGAAGTAATGTTTTAGTATTAGATTTTGTTATACTGTAAGAAGTTTGGATGGGTCGTTTAACATCATAATCAAAGAAACGATTTCCTCCAATATATTTTAAAGGCCCATCATTTTTACCTGGAAGTCCCGATTTCCAACACAGATTAAAGTTCCCTTAAGGAGTACAATAGAGAACAAAAAAAGTGAAACTGGACATGTGTGTTAGAAAATGGGACGTCATATAGTGAAAAATATTACAGGTTTAAGTAACACAAATAGACACAAGTGTATAAATTGGCATTATAAATTGACATTTTTCAACAATGTGTTATTAAATTAGAAAACAGTGTATATGCATCTGATTGAACATTTAAAAGATTTAAAATTTTATTTAAGATATTAACTGATCACACTTCCCTTTCATTAAATAATGCTATAATTGCCATAAAGATTATATTTTTATCAACAGGTGAATATACCAAAGTGAATATATGGTGCTGTATATTCGCTTAATACGAATCTGATTGGCTATTGAAATGAAAATAAAAATCACGAATTGGTCGAGACCTTAAGAAAAAAGGGAAACATAACCATGAGTGAAATTCTCATTAATAGCATACGTAATTTAAAAACCAAAAATAAAAACACATTACAATTATTTCTTTCTCTTACGAAAAATAAATAATACAATTTCTTATAACATTTATTAAATTGATTAATAGAATGTATGTGATGTGAATTTTTGAAAATATAAACTTCTGAAGGCAACATTTAATGAAGCCATGTTTTAAAAAGATAAAATATGTCTTTTTCTACCTATACATAGAATATTTAAAAATAATTGAAATTTTAAAATGTTATTAGCAACAGGGAAATAATATAATATAGATTCCTGTGAAGAAAACTACAGCGCGTTAAACTACAGGAAATGAGGAAAGGTGTAAGAACTTCATTTTCAAACCCAAACACACATTATTAGTCAGCATATTTATTATAGTATATAAATGTACATTTTGTTTTGTTTTAAACGGTTATAAAGTACGTACAGTATACATTCAAATATTCTGTTTATAAATAACTTTAACTTTAATATACCATTATTGAAAGTTTGAAAATCACACATGCAGTTTTATGCTTTCAGATTGTATTCACTATGTCTTCATTTGTTCCAAAGAATCAAATTCCAAGCCTTTTCAAGATGTCTCTTTCGTCTTTGAAGAAAAGTTTATCTGCCAGTGTTAACGATCACCTCAGTAGTTGCTTCGTGTGTACTAATACAAAGCAAATCGAAATATGCGCTGGAATGGAGGAAGTCAAAGAATATTTCCGAGTTCTGCCATTTATGATTAAGAACAGAATTTTGGATTTGATTTTAAACACTTATTCACGTGTACCTGATAATTTGCTGTATTTTTTCTATTGGTTCTTTGAAAACCCAAAACTTATGATCAAGTTCAATTTTTGTAAGAAAGATCACATGTTTTTTTTGTTAAAATTTGGGAAATATATTTCATCGTTAACTTTTTGTCCAAATAGGTCTTACGATGAAAAGGTTGTAACCACCTCAATCTTTTCTAAAAATTGGAGCACTATATTTTATTCTGCTAGAAATGTTCAGGTTCTGAATGTTACTGGGTGTAAAGCCAAAGAAGTGCTGCTTGAAAATATCGGTCGAGAATGCTTACAGATAAAAATAATCAAAGGGTTTGATATTGTTAATGTAGCAAAAGAGCAATTCGGAAAACTTTGTTTTCGTGAGTGTCGCAACATTGAAGTTAAAAATCCATGTTGTAGCACGTTGGAGCAATTCGATATAAATCCATTGCCAAGGAGATCTTCAAAACCAGTTCATGATATTGTGAAGATATTGATTCAAAATGTACCAAACTTAAAATCCTTAGGTGAATTTTCCATTCATAATTATCTTCTTTCCCAACAAAATGAAGCAGACTCTTCTGAAACTAATCTCGAAAGTGTTGTAATATATGGAACTGAAGATATGTTACTTTTGATGAGAAAGTTTTGTCCTAAACTAAACGATCTAAAAGTAATATCTGAATTTGATTACGGTTTCGAAAAATTGCACGAATTTTTTACCGATTTGGAACGGCTTGAGTTGTGCCCATCTAATTTCAACGACAAATTTAAAGCGTACAAAACTATAACAGCTGCTATATGGCCAAATATGAAAGTTTTAGAAATCATTTTCAGCGTCAATGTTGAGTTTTCAGATATTGCGAAAAGTTTCCCCACCTTAGAAAGTCTTCTAATCGCAAAGGGAAATGTGATATGGAATGGTAGAACGAAATTTAAATGCTTAGTCGCAGCTGATATTAGTTTGACAGACGTTTCTAATATAGAGTGGATTTCGGCATTTCCAGAAAGAATAAAAACCTTAAGAATTTGTTTTTCCTCCAACTTCAAGTGTTTCCCTATTAATAAAGATATGTTCTCTTCTTTATTAACAATGCTTCCTCCAGAACTTGAGACTTTGAGTTTGGCAAATTTCTATTTCGATTTCGATTTTGTAAAAAATATTATTATCAAATGTCCAACACTGAGAACTCTTACGTTATATGTCGTCAAAAATGGATTGCAAGTATTAAAAGATCTTGAAATATTTGTAAAACGTTATAATTACGAAGTGTATTTGGATTATATGTATTTGGATTAGTGTATTTGGAGATGATGTTGGGATTGATTGATTGATTATTGCTTTAGCAAATTATATTGTTAATATTCCTTATGTCGTATTTGTATTATTTATTAATATTGTTTAAAGTTTATTTATAACATAATGGTTATGGTATTGTGTACATTATTGATTGAAAAGAAAGTTATTTAGTTATATTGAATTTACTTTACGTTAAAAAACATTTTGGTGATTGGAATAAATTTAATCCTGAAATATATAGGAGTTATATTTTGAAAGACTTCTTTTTAAGAGTAAGATACTGAACACAAAATACACAGAAACATAATAATAATAATCTGAGAAACAAAGTATATGTTATACTTGGAAATCAAATACCCCAAATTCCAGAAATAATACATTGTGGATAATAAGTTCCAGGATAGTTTTCAATCCTAAATGTTTTATAGTTATTTACTAATAAACTTCCAAGAAATTTTACACAGGAACTACAATTTTTCTGGCATCTTTGACAGTAAACAATTTGTCTATAAAGTTTGTACATAATTGGATTTAAAAAGTTTTTTTATCATTTCCAATAAAACTGTTAGATTTATGAAACTGAAAAAAAAAAAAAAAAAAAAAATCCTAATGAGCTTGAGTCTACTGCGAGTCTAAAATTAAAACAGCAAACAGTTTGATAAGAAGTAAAGAAAGAATCCTTATTCCAAAATTTTGCTGTGTGTGGAAGAAAAGTTCTTTGATATACAGGGTGGGCAAAAAAAAATATCACCACTTTTGAAAATGAAATAATTTCTTAAATATTGAAGCTAAAAACTGGATTTAAAAAGCAATGGAAAGAGGATCTTGTTCTGTTTCTAAAAAAATATATGGTTTTATAGCAGCCTAACCAGAATATTACTGCAGTATTACCAAAATGTATCATAAAATTACTAATGACAGTTTATTTTTAAGAAATCATTTTTCTGTAAATTTAAGAATTAGCCGAAAACCAAGGCCGTATATAAGGTGACGAAAACAATATTTTTTAAATACATTTGTCTTAACAATGTGTGTTGCTCGTTTGATTTCAAGCCTATCGTAGAGTCTTGTCTCGACTCTTGCTTGTCAAAACTCTTGTAAGAATCTTGAAACGTCAAGAGTCTTGAACCATCTACTAGGAATACAAGTAGGTGGTTACTAAAGTTCTGCTATATTTTGATGATCTTTTGCAACGAATTCATTTTTACATTTACAAAATACATTTGAAATTTTTCTGCTCATAGTAGTTCATAAAATATACACAAAATAATTTAAAAGACCGTTATTTAAAAAAAAAATTATGACGTACTTTTGAAAGTTTTGTATATCTCATGACTATTATGAGTACAAAATTTTTTAAAGGTAGCTTTGGAAATGTAAAAAAGAATTCTTTCCAAAAATCATAAAAAGTATAGCAGTTAAAAACCACCCACTCGTGTCCGTAGTGGTTAGAGAATCTTGACGTTTCAAGACTCTTGCAAGAGTCAGGGTGTCAAGAGTCTTGTCTTGACAAGAAATTGATAAACAGACTCTTGTCTTGTCTTGAAACCTCAAGACAAGAAATGAGCAGACTCTTGTCTCGAATTTCGAGATGATACAAGACAAGAGTCTTGAAATTTCAAGACTCTTGTCCATTACTAGCACTGATGGGGATAACAAACTCTGCAATGAAGTTTGAACACCGTTCCTAAATACCAAAATTTTAAACATTTTATTTACCATAATCTTTTCCGATATTCAAAGTTCGTGATACTTTGATTGGTTATTGGTAATTATTGCCGATTCAGATCTAAGTTTTACCATCTAAATTCATTAATCATAATTTTATTTATATTATTTTTAGTGCATTTATTCACTGTTTCCTATTAAAATTTCATTTTTATTTATTTTCCTATTCATTTTATTTGACTTCCGTTTGTACATTTTGTACTGTATTATTTTGGGTTCTTCCATACGCATTTGAAGCTCAACGCGGAATTTCACAATTTCATGTATTCTTCCGATATTTTCATTCACAAGTATGTAACTTCCAATCTCAAATTTCCACAAATAGATTAAAACTTTAGAAATTGGTTCGAAAAGCTTTCTCTGCGTCGTAGATAACAATAAAATAAAGAATTGTCCCAAATCCCTGTTATTTGACAAGAATAGTTTCAAGATATAATAATAGCTCGTCAGATTTAAGTCAGACATATCATTTAGCATTATAGTATTAAATCTTTTGATATGTCATCTGAATTATATTTATGAAGACGATTTGGTATTTCCAGTAGAAGAATTATAAATCTGGTATTTTTACCCCTGTTGGAGAAAGTACCCTATTGTTATCAATCCGGTTGCGACTACGTGTAGTCTTTATAGTCTAGTCTTTATGGGAACCAAAGAATGGAATTTGAAAATATCAGAACTATCAAGCTAATTTTTCGTGTCGAAGAGCGCACTCGTCGTTGATACCTTACACATCGTCTTCTCCGGCTTGGGTTCTGGACACTTGAGATAGTTTATCATTATGATGACTAATAAAATTTATTTGACTCAATGGTTATAAGAACTTGCCTCTGTTCTCCGAACATTCTCGCAAGAGTAGGCATTTTCTTGTTCAAATATTGCCATGTTCTCTACTTATTTCACCTAAATTTGTTTTTGAAAATAGTCTGTTTGCATTAATCTATTTTGATGTTCGTTAGTAATAATATAAAATAAATTATTGTCCATTTTCTCCGATTATTGGCGATAGCTTGGTTTGTCTTTTAAAGTTCGCTAGTAACTTTTGTAATAACAATTTAATTAATCATTTTTATACATATCCTTGCCGATTATTGTGATTGAATTCTCTAAACAATCACATCTGGACATTTACGTCCATCTACTTTCGATATTTTTATGAGTTATATTGAATTTGTTATGTTATGTAATTATTGTAGATATGACAGAAATTTATTGCTATGTTATTTAGTGGAAAAGGCAGAATTTAGATAATTAAACAGAATTAGTTATGTTTCTTAATTCTTGAAAGAACAAGGATACCTATGGCTTTCAAATTTGATTATTCCCGATAAAAAGTTATTTATCGTAATTGGTAAATAGTCTCATGACATATAAAAGGGTCCTTTTTAAAAAGAGTAGTCTGTATTGAAAGAAAAGAATTCCATCAACTGAGTAATCACTGGTATTCAAGGTCAAAATTCCCACGACCCGTGCTCGCAAAGTTGTCAATTATTCTTCGAGATTTCATTCATTTGAGTTTCTCTTTGACATTTTCACGAAAAGGCAGTCTTTTAATTACTTTGAGCTAGTCGATAATTAATTTGTGGACTGCTGTGACTTTATCACAACCCATACCATCAGTAAATTAAATAGAATGTCAGTTTTACTATTAAATAATTGGTAAGATAGCAAAGACTTGCAAATGTACATATATCTAGTGCAAGATTTGCTTACCAGTTTAATGTGTATATAACTTCAAGAAAAATATTATATTGCCATATTATCGAGTAATAACTCATATATACCCTATACAAAATCTTGAGGACCTATTCTCGTTAGCGCAGTTTGACAGTTTAAGCTCCCTAACAAAGGGGTGCACAATAGAGTCACCGCTGTTTGCCATTGTAGACAAAGCTTTCTCCTGTCAAAATCGCCATTTTTCTAAAGTAGAATAGGTCCTTAAGATTTTGGATAGGGTATACGTGTACTTAACATCAGTCACCATAATTCCCAACGAGACAATTAATTTGTTTGTTTTCATAGAAAGAATAATATTTCTGATGAATACGAATAAAAGATACTTGATTGATTGTGTTATTAAAACACAATACAATGCACCGTGCATTAATAACATTAATTCATGGAGGCTTATTAACGTTTTGATATGATGAGTAGCTGTCATAATATCAAGGATATTACATTATAGAAAGACGAACATCAGTGCTGATGATATAGTGATATTCTTTATATCTGTTCTATTGCAATATATAAGTTATCATTAAACAATATTATCGCAGTACATTTATTGGAAGTGAGCAGTTTTTATATTATTTTGTGTTGTAAGTATAAACATTTTTTTCTTCTGATCACAACAGCAGTAATAGTATTAGTGCGTATAAGATAACATGTGAAATTGAAAGATTGACATTAATAATATATTTTGAACCAGCTGGAGTATGATGTGTAGTTCTTCCAAAATTTTACGGACTCAAACTGCTTATGTATTCAAACTATTTTGACGGGTAAACCCATTGTTGACCACTTGTTTGGGTGGTTCAAATTGTGTATTTTCTATACAATTCGCAGGTTGGTCAAAGAAGACAAATAAGTCAACAAAGGATTATAAATTGTTGGAATATCAGAAACATCATGGGTTAATCGATTTGGGTCCGTAAGATTTTGGAAACACTATACAGAATACGGTCAATTTAAATAAATTTATAATTATGTTAATATGTGGTTATCATCAACTGTTACAGGTTCTTGGAGTTTCAAAGTATTGGATTTAAGATGAAACCTCTACTTTCTTTAGAAGTTTTCTTTCTTCTGATGTTGCTGATAAACCAGATTATTGGACAACTGTGTTGGGAAAGTGGAACTCCTTCTGTAAGTAATGGGCTAGTATATATATTAAAATATACAATACATAAGATGCATACTATGAAGTTAGCTCCACATGCGATTCAATGTGGTTAGCAGCACTACCAATATACTACTATATGTATAAATTAATTGCAGTGTATTTATAAATGACACTAATGATAAATGACTCAAACATGATGGTATACTATATTACACAAAATAATTTCAAATTACAATTTTGGACATCTTTAAAAAGTTATGATATTAAGATTTTTTAAATATTTTATTTAAAGTAATTATTTGAGGATGTAAAGGAAATGAAATGTATTTTCAGACATCTTTACAACAGAAGAATAAATTAAGCACTAGAAAGAATGGGATTCGAACCAAGTACCTTTACCTATATCGCGGGTCTTGCTATAACCAGCACTAAGCTGTGAAAAATTGTCAACCACGGTAGCTTAGTGGCTTAGAGCGTTAGCAAAGATCGTGGGTTCGAATCCCACTTGTGATGAGAGAGTTTTTCTAGTGATTAATTTATTTTTCTGTTATAAAAAAGATGCAAAAAAATACATTTCATTTACATTGTTTTTAATTTCATGAAAGTAGATTAGGTTAGGGTTATCCCCGGTTAGGTGTATATCCGATTTTGTAAGGTTAGGATAGGACTTGCTGAAATAACTTTTCAGATAACCAAACGTAACCTAGTTATCACCTAAACCATAAACCTAACGTCATATCGGAAATTTTACCCCTTAGTCAGACATATCATTGATTTAAATTGTACTTATAATTATATCTTTACATTTATCTGAGAATAATATAATGTAAAATTTCATGTACGTATCATTGTTCTACTATTGCATTATTCGTTATGATACTGTTTATTTTGTTTATGCGTATTACTTGTAGTAAAGGTCTCTATTGGATCCTAGTATCTGTACTATTATTTTGGGGCAATAAACTTTATTATTATTATTATGAACTAACCTAACGCAATACTAAACTAACCTTACCTAAACCTAAACAACTATAGACCTAACATGACACGGAAATCCTATGACGTGGTTCTAACATCAGAGTATATAACCGCCCAGCACATGGACTATAAAGTTAACACCATATTAAGTAAGTGAGGCTAAGTTCATAGTATACCTATACCCTCTACTACATGTTCATAATAAATAAAATTAATTTTCATTTTCTTTCAGTGTGCAAGTTATATTGATGCCACTGCAGAAGCAACCGATCCCTGTTGTACTCAATGTTTATATAGTGATTATGAGGACAATTCTTATTGTTTGTAATGTGATGGATTATTTTTGTTAGTGAATATTCAGTGAGGAAAGATTTCTATAATCTCTTCAATATTTCTACTTCATTTGATGTGACACATTTACTTTTCTTCTATTTTTTTATTTTAGTACTTTCTTATTAACTACTGTATTATAGAACAACTGTTATGGATAAGAAATAAACTATATAAATCAGACAGAACAATACAAAATCTCAACACTTGCAGTTGTTACAAATACAGTAAACGAATTTATTATGAGTAACAGAATAAAAAGATTATTGTACTTTATATATGCAAGTATATAAATATGTTTATTTACACACTGTTTGTCAATACATATAGCCAAAAAACTCAGTATAACAGACAATTATTTTGCAATAAGTATTAATGTTTCTTCTCTTGGTGATATAAGTGG
>JAQIWE010004615.1:0-10612 GCA_034698565.1 Campodea plusiochaeta
ATCGCATTATTGGATACCAAAGGTACAAGTAGGAATTTTAAAACGTGATTTTAATTGTAGCTCTCATTAGAAGCCATACTAGTTTTGCCCTCCAGACAAAATGTCGACATAAACCGTGGAAGAATTTATTGGCACAGAAAACATATGGAGAAATATAGGATACTTACAAAGAGGTAAAAAAAGAACAATTTTCTTCGCCATTTTGTTTAGAAAAATGAATAGAATAACATGTACAAAATTCAAAAAATTATACTTTCCGGAAGACCCTCAGAATTCAAGATGGCAGATTCAAAAGTGTTCTTTTTTTATAATAGCCAAAATTTGGAATATCGATTTCGATATTTTTTATTTGATTTACTTAGATCTCACTCCAAAATGATGAAAACTACATCTTTTTATCTCTTAACATAAAAAAGTTTTGATATTTCCCTTTCTCCAAATTGGATATGACTTTCCCTTGAAACCAGTGTAGAAACATTTAGATTGGGCAAAGTCAGAAAGCAAGTTTTTTGTTTTGTTTCTGAATCTATATTCATAATTTTGACTACTTTTAAGAGAATTAGATCATGTAATAATGAAATGTTGGAATATGAAAAAAATTATGCTATTTCTAACAGAATTTTTTTTTAGCAGATTATTTTATTTCTTCAATATTTATTTATTTGTTATTTTTTCTGATATCCGTCCTGGATGACTGTCAATTTATAATAATAATATTGTAGTTTATATTATGAGGCTCACTCGTTCAGCCATGTAAGGGGCCTTTCCATTTGTAGCTGCGACACAAAGAAATGGTACAAAAATAAAAGAAATAATGTGCTATTTATGTTGAATTTTAAAATAGTAAATTAATCCACCTGAAATAAACTTTCCTCATCATTTTACAGTTTTATTTAATTCGGGGTCCACCAGAGGTCCTACAAAACATATAAAAGGGCTCCACCAGCAAACAAAAATACTGAAATTAATTAAACCTGTAATATTTTTCATCATGACGTCCCATTTTCCAACACACAATTCCCGTTTCACTTTCTTTGTTCTCTATTGTACTCGATTCTGTTTTGGAAATCGAATGGGTCTTTAAATAAGTGTATGTTTTAATAAGGAATTTGGCAATTTGCAAAGAATAATTGAAGTAAAAAAGAATGATATTTTTCTTACCTTTTGATACTTCACAATTTCCTCATTTCTTTAAAATCCTCACATATTTTTTCAGCAAAGGAGCCCACAAGAGGCGGGGCGGGGATTCGAGCCATCCCGCCTATGCCAGTCAGACACTGTTTAGCTAAGAGTACATTTGAATATCTGCTTCGCCACTATGAACAAAAAAGTGTAAATACTCAATCTGACAGTCTTTTTAAAGGCACCATCATACTTAGAGGTTCTGAATTAGTATTGAATGATACGTTACATGATAATGAAGCAATCCGTTTGAAATTATAGCATATCAGCCGCCATTTTGGAAATAAATAGGTCCACTTTCAATATGACAGTTTCACAAACCTCACTATTGTTTTTAGCTTTAAAAACATAGCCAGCATAAATATTTTCACCAAAATTGGACGCCATTTTTCAATATGGCCGTCATCTTGGATCTTAAGGAAAAAAAATTTTGGGGCCTTTATCTGAAAGTGATTTTTGAGGTCATATATGCATGCCTGCCAAACGGCTTGCTTGAATATTAAAGTGCAGTATTGTATCAGCTACCACATGGACTATAAACCATTATAATACTAAAAAATGAACATTTTTTCTCTCTTTCAGGTAGGTAATATTATTATTTTTAAAACTGTGATAAAAATTTTGTGCGCTGTGCATCGTCGAATATAACATAATTCCAAATGATTGTTTGAGTTGTTTCTGTCAGAACAAATAAGTTGAAATATTAGTTCCGGTTGCGTACAAAAAATATGTCCGTACCCCTCACTGATGTAGAATTCAATGTTAAGTGATTTGTAAATCTATTCATTTTCGTTTAATTATTTTTTTTTAAATATGAAATTGAAAGTAAGATTTCAATGACGAATATGAAGACGCCATAAAAGTGTCATATATACAATGTACGAAATAAAATTATTTATATTTATTTCTGTAAATCAAATACTTCCTGACTTTCAACAAATGAACAATTTACAGCGTGAATAACTAGACCTTGAGTAATTTCACAGCAAAACCTGACCTTCTAATACTTCAAAGTGCCTTTAGGACACCGTAAGACATCGCAAAAACAAAATCAAATATTCTTAATTGGTTACCAACACTAATACAACGGTAAAAAAACTTTTATGATTCATTTGTACTTTTCCATATCACGAAATTGCCCTTCAACTGCCACAAATTTAATCGATTTATATCATGTCATATTATTTAAAGAAGATTCACTATTATAAGTACTTAACCTCATCATTTATTTAATGTAAGATCATTTAATTTTATAATCGGTAATTTAGTGTCCCCTTCAGTGCATATAGCTTTCAAGGTTTATGGAAACAAAAGTTTTCTACATGAAAGTAGTAAAAGAATGTTCGGTTTATTATAGACTTTTATAAGTTTCTATTATGTAACGTGCACCACTGTTTTTTTGTGTTTAACGGAGTGTTAGAATAAAATGGAAAACGAGCTGTAAATTAGAATGAACTATATATTACTAACTCACAAAAGAATAATACTAATGCATAATATTCCTTTTCTCTTCTTATTAAACGTTGTAATTGCGAAGTAAGGAATCACAAACAATGGACTTTCATTCACAAACTACTGGGATGATATTCTAATCATTTCTTTTTCGTCATTGCCGTACGAATATATAGGGTGGGCCAAAAAATGGGACACTTGGTTGAAATGTAATAAAATCTGAAATATTAAAGTTAGACAGCTGAAATAGAAGGTAGATTAAAGAGCATGTTGTTTTCTTTCTGAAAATATATGGTGTGATAACAATACGTAACGTATTACGGCAGATACTGCCTCGTATATAGAATAATCCGTGAACAATGATCATAACGAAAATTTCAGAAAGGTCCACCTTCCCCGACAGGGTGACACCAAAAATGTTTTCTTTTCTTTTTTTCAACTTTTCCCATTTATTTAAAGATTAAACTGAATATCTTTTAGATGCGATTATATGCCAAGAATAATAATAATATTGAAGCCCTTCCCATAGTGAAAATCACTCTCTTTATTTTTATTCCGAAGGAAAAAAAAAGCCTTATAGGACGATCATGTCTGTCCGTCCCTCCGTCCGCCCTCCATCCTTATCTCTGTAACCGCTCGTCCCATTTTGACCAAATTTTCAGGATGTATAGTGCATAGCCTCAGCATATTCCGAAATCAGTTCAAATCGACTTAGGTTTCAGATTTCGTATTTTCATCTTCAGGGAATTTTCATGTTTCATTAAATATCTCGGGAACCGCTTGACGGATTTTAACCAAATTTTCAGGATAGTATCTCAATAGCCATTTAAAAGAAGTTCATTAGTCAAAACCAACATAGGTTTCGATATTTTTTTTCACTTCCATCTTCAAGTCAAAACTTTAACTCTAATTTTCTCTGGAACCACTTGGCGGATTTTAGTCAAATTTCCAGGATTGTATCAGTATGGCCATATAAAAAAGTTCACTAGTCAAAACCGTCCTAAGTTTAGAATTTTGAATTGTCATCTATTCAAGTAGCCTATTCCAAATTATTTGCTAATTTTCACAGAAACCATTTGCGGATTTTAACAAATTTCGGGATCTCAATAAAGGCTAGTAGCATCCTGTAAAACTAGTTCAGCATTTGTAATTTCCATTTTTTTTATCAATTCTTATTGCTCCTTACATTGCTACGGTTTTATTCCTAAGAATTGTAAGATGCCATCCAAAAAATATTGAAAATTCAAAATTAAGATTTTGCTGTAGAGCAATTTGTCAGTAATTGTGGATTTTCTGAAATTATTATTTTTGTAGGGACAAAGAAATAATTTCACTGAACATTATGGAGCCGAATGAACAGTTTGATGAAACACTTTAAAAGTAAATGGTTGTATTCTTATCAGGAGCAGCACTTTATAACAGACCTATAGTTGAGATTAGCAGCACTTTGGATATTGGAACGGTATTCAGTAAACTCTTGATCTCACGTTTGTAAATATAATTAATAATTATAATCTGTTTATTATTATTGCTTATGGCAACCCTACAATTTGAGTATGTGGATGATACTGTAGAAGACAAAATGTTATTTTCCCTCCCTGTGCTTTTATGAGGGTTTATGATGATGGTGAGTCGATAGATTCACTGATTGAGTCAAGTGGATTCAGTCCAGTAAAACATGGAGCTTTTATTTTATTGCTTTGTAGATATGGATTAATGTAACTTGCCATGACTGCACTTCCAATGAATCATACAGAATTTGTCGCCTTCGTTATCAAATACTGATTCATAATGAACATTTTGAAAAACTTATAAAATTAAGCAACAGGAATAATAATCATGCTAAACATAGTATTATAGCTTAAACTGTATTAAAAATGTAGGCTATTCTATTTTGAAAATTAGGATAAAATGTATAAATTTACATGAATTATTAGAATAATGTTGTAGAATACCATTGGATTCTTTTCAAAAAAGAGTTTTTATTACATGGTGGACCAAAAGTTTTTGAACCGATTTTCAAATTGCAGTTGCTTGAAAACTTAAAGTTATGATTTAACTACGAAATGAAGGTGCACGTAAATTCTTCCAAACAGTGTATTATATTATAGGAATAGACCTAGGTGCCAAGTTGTTGCCATAGTGATTTTTTTTTTAAAATGGCAAAAATAAAAGTTGTAAAAGGAAGAGAAAATGTAGATTATTTCTCATCTTAATCTTTTTCAGATCTTTATTTGATTTTAACCGATTATAAGAACGTAATAAGTTAATATGTTACCAGTTGTTATACAGTATTACTACTTTACTAGTATGTTTATGGAAGTATATTCTACGTAACAATGATTAGTTAATTATAGTGATTTAAAAAATATCTGTAGGCTACACAATAAATTATCAGAAAGTACTGTATACATCAGCCTCGTATTCAAAGCCTCAGTACTCTAGGATATATAGACTTCGATCGTATTGCTCTAGCTGTTTCTCGACTATTAGGATTATGGCACATTAATATTATTTGAAATATTGGTTTACAGCTTTTATAGTTCTTATGGAATGTAGACCTGTATTATAATTATTTACTGTGTGTATTAATGGAACAACATCTATAGACTCTGGCGTTCTTTAACGCAAAAGCATATCTTGTAAAATGGAAGCAGAGGTAATATACTATTCAGAATAATGTGCTCAACTCTGCACTGATGGATGTTATTTATTGTTGATGAATCGTGCAGATTCGAAACCAGCAGTCCAACAATAAATAACTTCCATCAGTTCAGAGTTGGGCGTATTATTCTGAACGCTAAAACAATTTATACATGGTTATCCTTCATAACATCCTGAAAGAAAGTCTAAGCCCATAATTTATATCTCTATTTTCATGCTTAATAATCTAAATTTTGAAACCTCCCATCCAAATTGCTATATATTCGGCACACAAGCATATCACAGAAACATTACTCATTCTACAAGCAAACATGATTGTCTTTAAGAGCTCACTAAATAAACAAGCAATTTGAAGAGGATTGTCGTAGACGTTCTCATTTAAGTCTGTCGGCAACTGGTCTTTGTCTGATTAAGTAATTAAACGTTGCTTTATTTCATGGTGGCATCAATCTTCCAGGAGGAGAGAAGGTGTGAAAAGACGAAAGAGAAGAAACTTTCAAGAAAGTAATTCGAGAAAGAGAAAGGAAAGGGGAAAGAGCGAAGATTGGCCCATTTTCTCCTCGCCGTCACAGCACAGTTAGAAATAAAATGAAAAAGTCCTCGCGGAAATTACGTTGTAACGACGAATCAGTGACAGCCCAGCGATTTTGTATGAGACTTGATGAAAAGTCCGAAATCCAAGGGCTTCTGTAAGATCTGTGTTGTCATTGATGTGACAGATGAAATGTTCCATTTGAGCCTTGAGCAATTCTATAATTATGTTAATTTCTCTTCAGCATATTTAGGGGTTCTATTACATTTTTACATATAAATATCTGATACGATACGAAACTCTTCATCGTATATCGAATGGCAGAAATTTATTTGTTCGGTATAAATCTAAAAGCTATTGCAGTAAAAGCTATACATGTTGGTCCAAAAAACTTTACCCCTACTTGAGAACTTGCAATAGCTCTTGATGTAAACTGCAGATAAGAAATTGCATTCAATTGTCGCTCCATCCATATATAGTTTTATGGTGATATGTACAATAGCAGATGAGCACAGCCTTTTCCCCAAAACCTTACATAAAAGAAAGTTGCAAGAAATATTCTCTTTTTCGATTGTTTCATCATTTTCTTTAGAATTAAAATATTTAGTATAGATATAACATGAGGGATAATAATGAGGATAATCAAAATAATTAAACTGTGTCATCATAGGTACCTATTATTGAGAGTCATCATGAGGTAGCCTATTATTGAGAAATTCCTGGATTACCTTTAAAATCACTTAATTCATGCTCAAGCGCTTTGCACACAGCTTAAACTTTCATTTGCCTATTTACGGGACAGCATTTGAAATTTAAATAATTTTTGTCATAACTTATTATTAAGGTATTATAAAGTAATGGACAATTTCATGTTGATAGTTTTTATAAATAATTTCAAACAACCAAAATTTTAGCACTTCACAATATTTTTCATGCTTTCAACTTTTTTTCACGTAATATTTTGGTAAAAAGACTGCAGCGTATCTGTTATTGCAGATATTATCATAAAACTATACATGGCTGGATAGGAAAGTGAATGTACTTTCATATGGTTTTTGTTTCAAGTTTGTAACTTGAGTATATCACGAGCTATTGCAAGTTTTCAAGTAGGGGTAAAGTTTTTTGGGTCACCCTGTATAGGGCTATGTTTCATAACGTTTTGTACATAGTTACTTATACGGACGTCATTTGGAGAAGATTGGTAATGGAGTAACGAATATAATGGAATAATAATGATGCTGAGTATCCATAGTGATTATTATTGTGCCCATGGTTATTTTTGTGTCTGTAAATGCGGAATTATTAGGAATATGATGACAATGTCAAAAGTACAAGTTATTTAATATTATAGAAATGTGTTCCGGCCTTCAATATCAAAATTATTTTTTGGAACGTTGAAATTTGCATATGAGAGAGAATGACTATTCGAAATCAATATTCTAAACTCTAAGAAATGTAGGCCAATGGATATCTTAATTACCAATACCGTAATTTTATAGAAATCATATAATAATTAAAATTTTGACGCTTTTTTTAAAAACCCATTTTAGATTTTTTTTTAAAGCTCCATATAGTTATTGTACTGTCCATTACTGCGAGCAATTTATCTCTTTTTAAACAGTTTTGAATGTGTCTTCTTTAGTAGTGATAATAATTTCCATTTCAACTTTAGTGACGTTCATTTCCTTTCTAGATTCCACGGACATTGTTGACTGCAAGTTGAAACTGATTCTGGGATTGATATGGACGCTGATTCTCCATTACTCCATCTCCATGCCACAGTGGGAGGGAGAGGAAGACCTTCCTCAGGGAGAAAAAGGACCCACTCCAAAACAAAGGTAGAGTTAGAATATTGATTACTTTGCCTCTAATTGCCATAGATGAAAATGAGAGAAGGAGATTCGAGTTAGTTGATGAGGTACTTACGAAGACGAGGATGAGAGAGATTGCATATAAAGCATGGTCAGCAGATTTATTGCAATTTTAAAGGGAAATCGAAAGGGAGAATTAGAGACTCATTTCAAATATTGAAGGGGATAAACCGAAATGCAAGCTTTGAAAATTAATATTAGGAAACATTTTGGTTGAATTTCTTTATAAAATAGGAATTTGTGGATCTCGTATTACAGTAAAAATGCATGATTTATTTACTCGGATTTTTCACAGTCACTCCTGTAATCGAACTTAAGTTAATAGTCGGAGGATTACTGTAGAATTGTGCATTTTATAGGTAAAAGTATGAAACTTGGCAATTATGTTAGTAATATGGTACTAATAATTTCAAGCGTTGGAGGCAGTGAGGCACTGCGAAAAGTCACGAGGGACCTCCATATTGGAAAAAGAAGCCCCAAAAGGTTTTTAGTCAGTAACTTCTGACAGGAATGTCCGATTTCAAATTTTATTTTTTTGGTTTAAAGCTGTTTCCAAAACGAAACTTAGTTTTTTTGTAAACATTCAGAATTTCTCACAATTTTTAGAAACTAGAAATTTTGTTTAGTGGGGTTGGAAAATAGTGCAATATAACAGAATATTTCACTTCCGACGGCGAAGATGAAATTTTGGTGGCTGATACTATATTAGTTTCTGAAACTAAAACTCCCAAGACTCCAAGTTGTTACTCCCCCCTTTTCTCTTTCAATGACGTTATCAAAATGGCGATCAAAAGTGGTTAGTTTTATGGATCCCATCAGTTTATTACACTAGTTATTTATATTTTAGAATTGTTTTACATTTTTGGTACTACCAAGGAATTCTACAACCTTAAAAACATGGTGTTTGATACCAAACACGATTATATTGTTTAAATAAGTATATTTTGACATTTGGCGGTCATTTTGAATCTTATAGAACAAATTGAGTGTTTTCAATTTCTATTAACACAACCTAATGTTGTAATTCAATTTTTTGTAGTTATTAGATGTTTTACAAGATAAATCACTAGTGTAAAAACCTGAAAAGATTAATAAAACTAACCACTTTTGATCGCCATTTTGATGACAGCATTGCAGGAGAAAAGGGGGAGTAAAAACTTGGAGTCTTGGGAGTTTTAGTTTCAGAAACTAATATAGTACCGGTATCAGCCACCAAAATTTCATCTTCGCCGTCGGAAGTGAGATATTCTGTTATCTTGCATTATTTTCCAACCCCACTAAACAAAATTTCTGGTTATTGAAAAATTGTGCGAAATTCTGAATGTTTAGAAGAAAACTACTAATAAAAAAAGTTTCGCATTGAAAACAGCTTTAAATCAAAAAAATAAAATTTGAAATCGGACATTCTTGTCAAAAGTTACAGACTAAAAACTTTTTGGGTCTCCTTTTTCCAATATGGAGGCCCCTAGTGATTTTCGCAATGCCTCCAACGCTTAAAATTATTAGTATCATATTACTAGCAGAATTGCCAAGTTTCATACTTTTATCCCTAAAATGCACAATTCTTTGGAAGTGTTTACTTATTTCTCCTGACTATAAGTTAGTTAGTCCCTTAGTTATATATACTTAAGACGTTAGAGCAATTTTGTCACAAATGACGTATCTATGTTGGATATTTGAAACAAGGTTTACATGATGGTAGTTGATTCTTGTGAAAAACTGGATAAAACATGTGTCTAAGAAAATACTATCTCAGCAGTAGCAGGCTGCAACAGTATGTGAAATTTTCTTTTCTTATCGGAACTGCAGCTAATTGAAGGAAATGAAGTTTGGTGTCGAAATTGGCTTTGGGCGACATCCTCGTTTTCCTAGTAGCTTAGAGTGGGAGGGGAAATGATTCGGCATTCAGTTCCTTGCTCAGAGAAAGAAACACTACAATCCACTCAACATTTGCTTCGAATAAAAATCGATCGCTTAGTATGCATCAAGTCTTGCAGATCATGTGGCAGAGCGTTTTACATGTACCTTTACGAAGTTTCCCAAAATGATACTCGATATTTCCCTAAGGCTACATGAAAGAAGATTTCTTTTTATATAATATAGTAGTAATAGGTTTAATCCTTAATGATTTCCATAACCCTACTTACAAGGTAAAGTTTTATTATTTCACCATGGATTATTCAGTCGTTTTACATTTCAACTATAATAGAGACCTGGGCAAGATTAATCACCACAGATAACTTGCTTTACGGTTCAAGTTATTTTGGTTTCAAATTGTGGTATTTTAAGGAGATTCATTAAGCTGTTCATGTATAGGCTATAAAATAAATACAAGTAATATAAAGAATAACGATATCAAAGCGATAACATTATTTGAATACTACATACCTTATTACAAATCTAACATATCCTGTCAGGAAGAATTTTGACATTCAAGCATCTAAGGGCTTTTAGTTGTGGACGTTTGTTTTAGTGAACTTCCCATTGAATTAGAATATGAAAGGGACCGTACAGTACTCCGTACGGTACTGAATTACTGATTGGATTGGGGTAACCAAAAAGGTTTGGACAGTTTATTATAAATAAAGTAACTTGAACAAATTAGATACTCAGTTCGAGACGTGAGATACGAGTATAATACCCTAATCTGTCTCAATGTCGCAAAGGAACCTGCATTGACTTTGCAAGTTAACTTCTACGAAGACTAAAAATTAAACGCACAATTGCATCATTTTTTAAAAAATCTTTCTCATTTTAAAATCTGGAAAATATCTTCGACGTTTAAAACTTCTCTACTGGTTAAAAACATACATTAATACCATATCAAGCTATAGCGGATTAAAGGCGGATATTCACCTACATGAACATGCATTTTCTTAAATGCTTATATTTTCCCATTCTAGTTTATAAA
>JAQIWE010004616.1:0-10611 GCA_034698565.1 Campodea plusiochaeta
TGTTTGCAGTTAACATTCTTGACAATAATTATGAAAAGATTGAAAACCAAAAAAAAAAACTTTCACTTCAAGACGTACATGTAATTTTTCTATTAAAAAAAAATTAAATTTTCCGATTTTCGGGTACCTGGGTACCCGAGCATGTACCCGGGATCCACCTTCGTACCCGGGTACTCGATGGACACACTAAAAGCAATGCACAAAATTAAGTTCCGATTCTATTTTCCAAACGTGCACTAGAAAAAATTACTTTTTGTAATACCATGAACCTACAAGGAACGAATATTATTATACCTTTAGTTTGAATTGAAAGAGACTTTTGGAGGTCCGCATGACGGTGTCCTGGAAGTATTGTTTTAATAAAACAATATTTCTTGATGATAGATCTAGCGCTCAAACCTACATGTAAGATTTTCAGTTTTTGCTTGTTCGTTTATTTTCTGTTTCATTTTTCTTAATGCTGATGATGAGAGATGATGTCAAACGAGATTGATTCTCACTGAATACCACTATTGCCTAATACACCGTACAGTATGCTGACGGTTATTTCTCCACCCTCCTAATGTTCCATTCTTAGCCTACATCTTAATCCCACAAATATTCCAACTATTCCCTATATTCATATAATGTCCAGGTGAATTTTAGTTAGAACTTTTGGGAGAATTATTATTACGTAATTATAACTAGTTAGAATGATTATGAAAATATATATATAAAAAAAAGTTTTCTTTTAATCAGGAAATGTGACAAAGTAACTTTAGAACCTACAAAGATTAACACTTGCGGTAATAGTTTAAATAGACATTCTTCTTTGAGCTGTAAAATGACTTGAAACTAAAATGCGAGATCAGTTATAACTTGTATTTCGTAAACGTAAAGCAGTCTTCAGTTTTTTTATTACAAATAGTAAGCATTACGTTTTGCCATACAAAATATTCCGCAAAGAATTTCTTTTTTTATGTATTTTTATAATTATGTACAGTAAGTTTTGTAAAATTGAAATAGACATAATATGGTTTCTCGGAATAGACCTACCGAAATAGTATACAAAGTGGAAATTAATAAATTACTCATACTTTCAACACCAATGAAAGCTGGTTAATTAATAGAAGAGTACAAAACTAGTTAATGTAGCATAATTCTTTCGAGATAGGCTATCATAATTACGTTTTCAGACTCGGAGTCGTTTTTGTGCAATCACTGTTGGTTTAATCTACAGAGTCGAAAGAATATACGTCAATTCTTCATCATTCTTCCAAATTGTAAATTTGGATATTTACAAATGAACAAATATGAAATCCATTCCGTAGTTTCTTTGTGTCACTGTCATTGGAGATTGTTGTCAGATTACGTTAAAACGGCTTTTTTTATACCAATGATATCTCTAAAGAATTGTGCATTTGTCTTCTTTCATTTTAAGCATAATATATATTATGTATCTTAATTAAATCAGTTTTTATAATTGGTCATAATTATTGTCACCCCGTAGATAGTAGAATAACACTTCGTAGTGGAATGGCACTTGGAACCGAGTTCGCTGCATATATACCAGGGTGATCGTGAAAATTATTATTGCACTGAATGTTAGAGGATTCTAATAGGATCCAACAGTCTGTGGTGCAATATCTTTGATACCCACAAACTGGGAACTGTCTTGGCCCATCTCGGAAAAGAACGCAAGCACTAATCTAAGATTTCCCAAATGTGGTGATTGCACTACGCTGTATCATCCTGTTGGCTGGTTGCCTCTCATATTTAAAGTAATATTGTGAAATTTGTCCATATTTCTAACAATTTATTGAATATAATGTATTCCTTAAACTGAATTAAAATATTATAGCCTATGCTGATTAAACACAGTGAAATTGCACTTTCTATAACGTTTTTATAAGATTACAGGTATAAAAAGAAACAGGATGTTATCATTTCTGAATCATATACCATTTCAATCAGATCATTTACCTTAGTTGTGATACTTCAACTATAATTATATTAACGTTTTTAGGTGGGGTTTTACTATATAGAAAACTCCAATCCTGTGATGAAAAATACTTCACCTGTTTAAAGCACTAATATTGAAAGTGTTTAAAAAATAATAATTTGCTTATGAAATTAATTCATCACTTGTCTTATATATAAATTTTAAGACTATAATTATATTTAGGCATAGTACAATAGTGAGTGATAACACACAAATTGTGAGAATTAAATAATATGACTTGTTGTGTATTAACATTCATATTATTGATTAGTGATTACCCTGTATTAAATTACATAACCTTATGTAATGTCTCCTTTTGCATTTGCACATCATCTTCCTATTGATTTATTGTTAAAAGTTCTTTTTCATTAAATTTAAATTACACTTTAGAAATCAAGTATATATTTCAGTGTAATAGCTTATATATTTTTTTCAAACATAAGCAGAAAAAGGTACTACTATCGTAATTTGTAAAATAATATTAATAAATATTATTGCTTTTACTTTCAGGAAAAACGAATGGTTGTGTTTGTAGAACAATCTGTATTGGATGACAAAGGTCTTTTAGAAAACTGTGGGTTTTTAATGATAAAAGAAAAATTAATGACATTTCAAGAAGGAAAGGATCATCTCACAGACAAAATTGATTTCATTATTTGTTTAGGAGGGGATGGTACACTTCTTTATGCTAGCTCACTCTTTCAGGTGAGGATTTTGAAATTTGGAATTAAACTCCATATATATTTATTTATAATATCTTTTATGTAGGCCCTAAGTGACAAATAGTTTTGAAATGTCTTAATTACTATTTCCATCTAACGAGTATTATTTTTAGTCTTAGACTCTTATGTCAGTGTAATATAATATATTTATGTTGTATGATAGTGCATAATTTCATTTTTGAGAATAAATTTATTAAATCAGTTTAACTAATCTCTGAAAATGTTAGATAAAATGGTAATATCCTAACTATATAATCTTCAAAACTTTATTTTTAATTTCTGTCTGAGTATTTTCATTTGAGGTGTGTCTCACACATCATAGTCAATAAAGAAATGGAGCTTGTCTGACTATTTTCTATTTTGATGACCCGATGAAAATTTAATGTAGTCTCAACATTTTAATGGTTCTCACATCAAACAAATCATATATGATTCAACCCAGTATTAAAAGTATACTGGCATATTTCTTTATTTACAGTACATGTACTGTGAATGTCGGACACAACTATTTCACAAGATTTTAAAATAGTAGCATGGAATGAGAGAGAAAAAAATTGTAGATAATTTTTTTATAATTCAAAGCATGATACTGCTGAACTGATACATTCTTTTGATAATGGATTTTATAGATGCAATGCTTCTCTTAGGATTGCATGAGAAATATTTTTACAATAATAGTAATACAGAAGCTTAAGTTTTTACAAAAGTTCAATAATGGTAAAGTCAATTGTTTACTATGAAAATATTACATAATGTTACTGTGTATCATTCAATTGCTTGAACTTTTAATTAATAACTTAAAAGTGAGAAGTGAATGACCTGCTTTGTAATTATTAAAAAATTTAACTTTGGACTTTATAATAAGTGAAGATTGTTATAAAAGTAGCTTCCATAAACACTGATATAGTGTTATTTGCATGTTTGTTTCATAGGAATATTGGTTAAAGTTCAAGGAGAAATGAAAATGGTGTAATACATTATTATTTATCTAAACCGGATCTTTTTTTTTTTTTTTGCGTGTGCAGCAAGTTATTGTTGTTTGCCATTTAGACATTTCATTACTAAAACAACATACATTATGTATGATGTAATTTAAA
Organism: Campodea plusiochaeta; assembly: GCA_034698565.1. Lineage (NCBI taxonomy): Eukaryota > Metazoa > Arthropoda > Diplura > Rhabdura > Campodeidae > Campodea > Campodea plusiochaeta. Next base: position 3,801 of record JAQIWE010004616.1, read on the forward strand.
ACAAAAAGTAAACTCTTCACTTTTACATTTCTATTTCTTCTTTACACAAATATTTAATATTTCTACTGTATATCATGAAGGATATAAAATGACTTATATGATAAAACTTGAATCTTCTGTTATATTAATACCATCATGCTGTAAATGAGTAGAATCATAATTATTTTCCATGAAATAATAAAACTGTTTCTTTGTAATTAGCCCTACTACAATTTTATCAGTGGTTGAGAAATACGAGGGGAGTACCGAAAGTAACTGCAATTCAGTTATATTTCAAAAAGTATTTGTCAGAATTTAATGAGTTTCACATATGTTATAGTAAATGTTGTTACCGTCACAAAAAATAAATTTCAACTTCATCGATACATTTTTGCCAGTTTGCCGGGGTTTCTCGTGCATGCTATTTGAGATCATTTAGAGTAGGTTATTCACAACCGAAATGAGACTTTTCTCATATCGAAAATAAAATTCATGTTAGCACTTTATTTAAATCTAGAAATAGTAAAAAATCAGAGGGAGTAAAGCATTTCAAACCGGGTGTACGCGAAGTCCCGGCGAACAGCAACAATGTATGGATCAAGCTGAAATTTATTTTTTATATTGTCAACTACATTTACTACAATACGTCTGAATTTCATTAGCATCGAACAAATACTTTTTAAAATATGCAGGAATTGCAGTTAGTTTTGGTACACCCTCGTATTACAGTTGCAATATTTGTAAATTATTTCAAGCGAATAAGAATTAACTGTCAATTTCAACTATTTCAAGCAATGAATAACAGGATAAGATGCTTTTAACTATAGTTCTACATTACCCTAATTAATAACAAATTTTCTTACTAACAGTCATTTAATAGAAGTAATAATTAAATAAATGATATAGAATTTTGAAGAATATTGAATGATAAGTTAAAATTTTATATTTCAGCAATCTGTTCCTCCTGTGATGGCATTTCATCTTGGGTCTTTGGGATTTCTTACACCTTTTGAGTTTGAAAATTTTGAAGAACAAGTTAACAATGTTCTTGAAGGTAAGAATATTCACTCTTGTTAAGTAAAATAATAACATTCCAACCATTTAAATATAAAATATAAAATGATGTTCAGTATCTTTCTACTATGTAGTAAATTACTTGAATACCAATTTTTTTCCCTTGTCAACATAGAATGGTAATTTTTATATTTTCTATCTGTCATTACTTTTGTTATAATATCAGCGAAGAGATGATTTGTTTTGTTTTAAATCTATGCTGGATATTGGTTTTGAAAATATTCTGAATGAAGAAATCTAAAGTCAATTTAATTGGAAGGAAAATGCATGATTATGGCACATATTTTATAATACTACATAATTAATTTATAGATAGCATAGTAAAAAGTAACAAATTTTAAATCCAAATTAACAATATTAATTTGACTGTTTTTATGAGAAGGCCTAGTAATTATTCTTGTTTACTGTTGACCCATTCTAACATAAAAAAATGAACACAAATAAAATGAACATTATTATTTATTCATGAAGTACTTTTGTTTTGAATATTTTATGCTGAATGAAATGTATTGTTGTAATTTTAGGTCATGCAGCATTGACATTACGAAGTCGTCTTCGCTGTGTTGTTATGCGTAAAAGTGAAGAATCATCATTAACAAGTAAACTTCCTGATAATGTATTGGCATTAAATGAAGTGGTTATTGATCGTGGACCTTCACCTTTCCTTTCAAATATTGATCTATTTTTGGATGGAAAATACATTACTTCAGTACAAGGAGATGGTAAGACTCATAATTATGGATTATTATGTCATATTAATAGAACATGAAAATTTAGATTGGTTATATCATAGTAAATGAAACATACCTTTAAGAACATTAATATTTTTAAGTGCTGTATTCTCATGTCCTGTGAAAGTCATATCCAAGAGGAACTTGCCCTAAATCAATGTCATTCCATGCAACTAAACATATTCTGCAGACTTGCACAGGACATCAAAATACAGGGTGGTGGTGTTTGCAATCTCCCAAAGTTTTATTTCCATCAGTAAATGTTTCTTTACAGTGATTATAATTATTATTTATTGTAACACATTAACTTGAAATTCATGTATATGTAAACACAACATGTTTATAGCAAGTCCAGATATGCGCGAACTGATAAAACATCAGTTAGATTGCGTGAACCATTGTTGGAAGATGACTTCTCAATGGATGACGTGTACATGCTATTTTGAAAAATTTTGAAGTTTATTTACATCTCTGTATTTAATTTAGATGCCTTAAACTACTCTATTCATTGAGATTTCTCTTGATTTAGTTTTTTTTACTAATTGCTCATTTGTTTTTTCACAACCAAAATGTAGTCCAATGCTGAGTAAAAAATTTTAGGAGTGCTTGAATGTAATACAAAAGACTTCATCGATTTATCTCCTTTACTTTTTGAGTTATTAACAAACAAAATTGTAAAGATACTTTAAAGACACCCTGTAGAGCCCTAAATGTTTTAGTTTATTATAACTATGAGTAGAAATTGAGGAGATATTTTTAGTAAGCATAACAATATTTTATTAATCATGGTAACAAAAGTAGAATATAGCCTATTGGATTTAAAAACTTGTCAAAGATACCTTTTACATTGATGACATTATTTTCTATTTTTTTTTTTTATTATTCGTATACATAGAACATCATAATAAATAACAAATGAGGTTACTTATCTCTTACGAAGCTAATTTTTAATACCTTATTACAATAAAAGAGTTGATGGAATATCAGTTGAATATCATATACTGATATTGACTGAATAAAAATATATTAGTAAGTATTGAACACAATTTACGAAAAATGCTAAGACAGTGATAACAAAAGCTAAATAATAAAGTAAATAAAACTACTATTGACATTAAATAATATAAATTTAAAGTGTATAATCTCAATTCTACGGCAATCCATTTTCTTCCATTCAGGTTTAATTGTTTCTACTCCAACTGGTAGTACAGCATATGCAGTTGCTGCTGGTGCCTCTATGATACATCCAAGTGTACCTGCTGTAATGGTTACACCTATATGTCCACATTCATTATCATTCAGACCTATTGTTGTACCTGCTGGAGTTGAATTAAAGGTTAGAAGGAAATTGGTTGAGGTTTTATATTGTACAGTAGTGGGTTTAGCAACTTCCATCGGGTAGTTGCTAGTAGTGCTCCATCGGGTAGTAGCAACTTCCATCGGGTAGTTGCTGGTGGTTTGGAGGCTGATCCAGGTTTCAGAGTTCTATGCTACATATGTAATGGCACATGTACCGACCAGTGAAATGACCCAAAATTGCCCTTTTTGACCACTGATTAGTCTAAGAAGTGCAACTTCACACCATTTTATAAACAAGATGTACCATAATGGATTCCACCATCAGAGCAAGAAAGCAATAGTAGTCCTAAAAAAGGCTTTAATTGAAAATAAACAGTAAAATGCATCTCTTAACTTTATGTTCGTTTATTAGGCTTTAGTTTATAGATATTTGCTAGCGACTGATCTCCGCTTTAGTTAATACTGTAGGTGATGTTTACTCACTCTGTTATAACATCACCTATAAACTACTGCATTTATTTTTCAAGATTTTATGTTCTAACAAGCATTTTTAACTCCACATTTTGGTCTTGCTCTCATAATGGAGTTCACTATTACTCTATAAATTTTTAGATTCACTGTTGAATTTTTGATGGTACTTAGTTAGGGGGTATTTGAAAGGACAAGGTTTCTGGTAGACCATATGGTAATTTCTGTACCTTCAAAATTGTGCTGGTTCTTGAAAATTATATTATAAAGTTCTATAGAATCAAATATTTTCTTTTGTTTTTTAATAAATTATTGAAATAATTAACAACAGAAAGGGTTTGTTTGGAAGGGAGCATGGTATTAGGAAAATGTTTAAAGCACATTTTTAGCTCACCTTGGGAGAAGTTTGATGTATTCCTCACTGTTGTGAATATGTCTTCAGAACTGTTTCACTGTTGTAACACTTCCATTTTAAATGTTCTGAAGACATATTCACAACAGTGATGAATACATTAAACCTCTCCCGAGGTGAGCTAAAAATGTCCTTTAAACCTTTTCGTAATGAAATAATTAATTAAAGTATATGATAATTATTTATTCCAATAAATAATTTATTATTCCCATAGATATATCTGTTATGAATGATTTTTGTACCCTACTTTCTGTGCATTTCAATCGTAATTACAGTACAGTAATATGCAGACAATAGATTTTTTCATTTGCCCTTAATGGAGTCTTTACTTCTGTTTTATATTTAGTACAGAATGAAAATAAGTTATAACATGTTGTACATATGCAAGTAGAAATTAATTTTAAAAGAAGTATTGTACTAACTGCCCTTGAATTTGATTTACTCATTTTTACTGATAAATACACTGTAAATGTAAAAAAAGTACTTGTGCAATGAAGTATGCAGTAAAAATGTATAATGATATTATCTACAGATAGGAGATATCATATGAAGTGAATAACACAGTAAACAACTGTGAATGAGCGTAAATCACGAGGATTTACTAGGAAATAGTAATAATTTATATTTTTTGACATTTGCAATTAGTGTATCTGTATTATAGTAGAATGCAGAATATTGAGTAGTTGATGAGAAAAATATTCACTGGGGTTGCTTTTATGGCTGTTTTTTTTTATTAAATTTTATATTTTTGTAAATTTTCTTTTAAATATACAAGTATATTTAAAATAAAAAAATAGGCCTGCATGATGACATTACAGCATTATTTTTACCTTAAAACGAATATGTTGAAATAAATCTTTTCCTTTTTTTGTTAATGGTGATGTGATTAGACATTTGTTTTCTGTATACTGTATTAAAATAATGTTTGTGAATTTGTTTCAGATCTGTGTATCTCCTGATAGTAGAAATACAGCATGGGTTTCATTTGATGGAAGAAACAGACAGGAATTAACACATGGTGATATGTAAGTTATTTATACTTGTATCATATACTTTTATTATTACCATTTCTATCTATGATGCTTACAAATAACTATAAGTAATACTGTATTATCATCATATGTTATAAGCATAATTTATGTAATAATGATATCCAGAAAGTTGCACATCATGATTGCTTGGTTAGTTCATAAATTATACTGTACATAACTTCTTGAAAGGTTTATTCCAAAATATATTTAAAAATACAGTGTTTCTTTATTTCACATGATGAACTAATGCATAGAAAGGTCAATATTTATAATCCAAAGATAGTACAGTGTTCTCCACTACTCATATTTCATAAAATAATGTTTCACAAATAGAGTTAATTTGTTAAAATCCAATCAGTGGTGCTAATTTTGCTTGTTTTTCAACAAGAAATTGTAGACTTAATGTCTCTAAATGGTAGTTCCCTGTTTCCATGAAATAGATTCTAAATACAAACAATACTATTGTAGAATTATATAATATAAAATAAAAAAAACAATTGTCTCATACCTTAATTATTTTGTTCCCTAGCCTTCGTGTGACAACCTCCATCTATCCAGTTCCTTCAATTTGTTCTCAAGATCAAATATCTGATTGGTTTGATTCTTTGGCTGAGTGCCTTCATTGGAATGTAAGAAAGAAACAGAAGCACTTAGAAGAGCTCAATGATCTGACTCGAACAAGTTCAACAGATACATTTGATTCTTTAGAGAGAGTAGAATCTGTTGAGAATTAAATATGGAGGTGTTAATATGAATTACTGTGAAGATTTTACAGAAAGTGATGAATGGTTTTTTGTCTTTTTTATACTTCAGTTTGTGTGCGCAAATTTATTCATAATTATGTAGATTGGTTAAAAGTTTATTTTTATTTTCTTATTTGTAGTTTTTGCTCAGGTGAAAAATTTATTTCTGTTTTCTTTTCTTGTTTTTATGTATGAAAATGAAAAGAACGAATTTAAATATTTTTAATTCTTATTTCTGTTGTACTTTTGTGAAGTTGGTACTATGTATATATTCTTTTTCTTGTTAGTTATTTGTTGGAGATTTTTATTTATAATTTTTTTTTTCAGTGACATGTAAACAATGAAGAAGATAATTTGAGATAAAGTTTATCTTTATAATATCAATACAATCATGTAATTGATTATTGCATATAGAGCTTACATGTTCAACAGATATACTGTATATGTACTTTTAAACACAAGTAACTGTTTTATAGAATTTTACAATGTTTGAAACAAAACCTCAAGAAAGGAATAATATTTTTTAATTTTTGGATACCAGAGTAATAGATTTGTATTTCACAATTTAAGTGCCAATAGTCTAAAGATAGTTTTTTTTTCTGCAGCGAAACTTTCATAGCGATATTTTTATTAAAAACAAATGTGGTGCTGATTTACTTTCTCTTTTTAAACACATTTTATATCTCTTGGATTGTTTTAATAATCAGATTATACTATTTTGTGATATATAATTTTAATGTTGTTAATGTGTTTTTCTACAAATTGAGATTATATTGCATGCAGAATATTTAATCTTCATCATGTTTAGTACAAGAATGATGGTTACTTAGCACATTATGTGTATTTGGTATAGTATTATTGTGATATAATTATATAAGAATTTGTACACTTGAGATAATCTGAACTTGATTTTACATTTTGCAAAATATATACAATGAACTTTGTTTAATTTTGTTGGTTTTTATTACAACCTCAGAAAAAGATAACAATTAGAGATTAAACTCTTCCACGGTTTTCTACGCCATCTTGCTGGGAGGGCAAGCCATCCATTGAAAGGATTTGTTTTTCTCAAAT
>JAQIWE010004617.1:0-10611 GCA_034698565.1 Campodea plusiochaeta
GTGCTCAGATTTCCCCAAAATATTGGAAATTTCCCCCGAACCTCGTTCGCGCGTTCGGGCATATTCTGCACCCCTGCAGTATTACTTAAACTTGTAGTAGGCCTAGGTTGTACTATACCTCGCATGCAAACATAAGACCCAACTGTATTTAGCACATTTTGACAGTTCTAATCCCCTAACAGAGGGGTGGACAAATAAATCGCCGTTGTTTAGGCCTACCATTGTAAAGAAAACTTTCCCCTGCCAAATGGTCAATTTTCTTAAATACATTTGGGTCTCATGTTTGCAAGAGGGGTATATTTATTGTACGTATGTTTCAAACATAATATTGTACTAAAGATACCGTACGTTAGATTGAATAAGGTGTGGGCTTGTATTTATATTATTTTTATTGTGATGATACTTCGAGTTGTAAAACATAACTTGATTCTTGGTCACAGTATATTATTTACATTATTTGCGCAAAACTTGAAGGTATTAATATTTACCAATGAAAGCCTCAAATTTGTAAAACAAAATTTCTATGACCAAGAATATAATTCGAAATATCAACCCAATACGATGGCGACGATGCAAAGCTTGTTTAACAGGCCATCTTTAGAATGATGAATCGTCATGGTTCAGAACTGCTAGCACATTGTAACATAATTCATTGATTAGCTAAATTTGGCTTACTTCTTACCCCATTATAAATTGTACTTTTAGATTTATGGAGAATACTGTATACTGCACTGTCTTTATACTATTTCTAATTAGTAATTCATTCACGAATTCTTTAATGAAAAACTACTTAAATCCGCCTTAATGATGTAGGCTACTTTAATCTAACAAAGACTGAAACGGAAGGAGTTCTTTGAGTTTTGATTGATGAACTTTTTTATTGCAATAGGCTGTTATAAGAATAATGTGTTCAATTGTTTGGGGAGAAAAAATATTTTATATGGTAATTTATGCTTTTCATTAATCAGTTAAAAAAATTGATTTATTTTGCTACATTATTTTTATTGGACAGATCGTAGACATATTATCTTTCTACGAAACATTTTTAAAAGAATCATGCAGATATACGAGATTAATATTATGTGTTTGATTTTATTTAATTAGAACTTATGCAGATCTATTTTTAGACTGCTTCTTTTAAAGCTGTAATTAAAATTGTGTTACTCTATAATAAGAGTTTTACTATCCGTATACTTCAGTACTAAGACTCTTAATAGTATACTGTAATCATAAGACTTCAAAATCGCTTCAGACAATTGAACAAATACTTCTCATAAGGTAAAGTTACTTGCCGTTTATAATCCACGTTCAGATCAGATTTGATTATAGTATAGTTTTATTGCGGTTCACTTATCCATCAGTATAGAATAGCGTATTCAACAGAACTTTCCTACCATTCTATAACGGGCGACTGTTCTTGATTTAATTGAGCGTTGAAGAATTAAGCTGCCTTTCTGTATAAGTCTTTGCATTTGATAGGTTAATAAAGACCCGGAGCCATCTGCATGTGAACTAGGCCTAAGTCTTTCAAAAGGAAAAATGAAAATCTAATCGACAAAGTTTCTGACTTTCGAAACATGAGATAAGCCTAGACCTAGCCTACCTGTAATTTTTAGCGTAATTTTAGAATCAGATATAAAATGATTGAATGCCATTGCTATCTGTTGCTTATTTGGAAATAATTGAGAAGAATATAAATAGGCTATAATTAAAAATAAGTATTAAAGTTGATTTAAAAAACTTCAAATCATGATGACGAAGGTGTGTTTGAATAAAGAGGAAGTGCAAAGTTCCTGAGAACGGAAGTCCACCCACAATATGGTTTGCTATAATTGTCAGTGGACATCAACTCGAAACTGCTATAATTGTATAAGTTACTGTACTAGCACACGTACTGATATACAGTGAAACAATGTCTTTGCAATGCAGGTCCATTCTTTTTAACTCTTAACATGGACCTTGTGGTAGACTATAGTGTGACCGAAGTATCAGTATATGCATATTTTTTTTGTCATCGGTGCATTAGGGAAGTAGTGTATACTTCCATTTATGATGAGTATATATATATATATATGCGGTCAAATTCAAAAGGTAACATACAATGCAGGAGTTAGAGGTGACTTGATGCACTCCATGTGAAATGAACGAACAATTTGGTTTGGTATAGAAGTTTTTTATATGGCATGTGTAATGTGTCATTGGCCTCTGTTTTGCTTGCAATCGAATTTCTTGTGTTGACGTATGTTCCTTAAACGTATGCTAAATTGCTAATTACTCAGACTATTATAGCGACTTAATGTTCCATAAAGTAAATTGAATCGTAATTGTAATCAGTTTGTGACACCTTCTCTCTGTTATGAGTTCAATGGACTATCAACTAAGAAATAAATTGAAACGCAAGTTGGAAGTGATATTATTCTTGTTTGACAGTATTAATGATCAAATGCTGCAATGTATTCCAGTTATAAATACCGTCTAGGCTAGTTTGGCCGATATGTCTGGGAAACCTTTTTCATTATCTTCACTTATAACTTACAAAGCCTAATAAACAATAAAAATTATTTACGAAGACACGATTTATAGTTTGTTTTGAGATCTTTCTGCTGGACCATCCGTATTCCAAAATTCCTGTAAATAAGTGTTATAAGAACATTTACCATCTGAATGGAAAAAATATTCAATTATTAGATCTAATTTTTTACCTATCCTTTTTTTCTGACGAAATTGACTAAAACATTTCGTGTCCTTCGACTTCGAGAAACATCAAACTATCCGAACTCTCAGTTTGATCAATGAGACAAAACTTTGATAAATAAAAAGTTAACATTTTCCTCGACACCTCCCAAACCAATCCTTCATCAGAAACAACCTATCATCTCAACTCACGTCAATATTAAACTTTATCTTTTCCTTCCAAGCTGGTGTTAGTTTCCCCCCGTCGAATTGTGTCACAATCCCTTCAGAGGGGTTGCACACTTATAAGAAGTCGGTTTAGAAGGTTCGACAATATGAAATGAAAGCATTCGAAATCAAACTAAATTAAGGGAAATAATGGAAATCAAACAAAATTGGTAATGAAGTAGTGTTTAGATCGCGAATTAACCGTTTATAAATGCGAGTAACCATAGGCGGCCCCAGACCATTTGTAATGGAGGGGCAATAGTATCATTAAAGCTGATGCCGTCGGAAACCGTCTGCGAAGCGCCACCATACTTGGAGCGAGCGCAGAAAATTTATTGTATAAAAACTCCCTATTTATGACCCTTTTTACTGATATTTATCAAAAATTGACCCTCATTTTGTAATATTTTCAATTTTTATTGTTTTAGATTCATATTTTCAGAATGTCTTTAAATGTTTCTTCTTTTTCGAAACCTAATGGGTGGGCAGTTGCCTACTCTGACCACCCTGTACTTCAGCCTATGCGAGTAACCAATTATTTCGTTTGATATCGAATCAACCGAAATTTTGTGAAATCACTGGAGCAAAATGAACCGAAAGCAAGCGAAACTAAACTGAATCGAACAAAATAGATGACAAATTGTGATTTTTAATTGTTCACGTGATTTCGATTGATTAGATAATTCTATTCGATTTCATATCAGCATAATATAGTTTGGGAAATCACACGAACAATATGAACATAGATTCCAGGCTAAATGACTTGTATATAGTGCTTCCAATATCTTACGAACCTAAATTGGTTATTATATGTATTCAAACTGTTTTGACAGGTAAACCTATTGTTGGCCACTCGTTTGGGTGGTTCAAATTGGGTATTTTCTATACAATTCGCAAGAAAACAAATAAGTCAACAAGGATTATAATTGTTGGAATGCCAGAAACACCCTTGATGGGTTAATCGATTTGGGTCCGTAAGATTTTGTATCAAGTATATACATATTTTTGAGTGCTTTATTCCTCGATCTCTTCCTCCCGTATACCCTACCATATAGCCTACCCCTGTATTACTCCTGTAGAATCGGATGGTGTGGAACATCTCTCGTTGTGTCGCGCCCGCGCTTCCATTCTCTCTCACAGGAACAGCAGAATAACGTCATTGATACTCTATTGCATGGTCAGTGTGCAATGTGCTGTGCTTTGACGTGGACGGTGCGGTAGGGGGCTTTGTGGTCGAAAAGGTACACAAATAATTGGTCTAGTGTTATACTGTGGGGGACAAGGATAGAAGTTGTTTTTGTTCGGAGTGGTTGATTTTTTTTGGTTGTTTGATAGTGTTAGTTTTAAATAAGGCAATATTCAGTGTTGTGAGATGTTTTGAATTAATTATAGTTTGTTGCAAAATTGACAGATAAGGGTAATTTAATTTTATATTTTAAAAATAATTATAAATCTTTAATCATAGTTTCTTGACATCTTGACACAATTATTATAATTTAAGCTTGTTAGAAATTACGTACAGTATTTACTTAACGTATTTCACAAAATTCACGTCTTTTACAGAAAAGTAATTCATTATTTGGACTATTTTTCGTGGACAAAATTCTTATTAATAAAATTGTATTTGCTCTTTATGAAAGATAACGAAATTCGCTGAAGTGATTAGTAACCATTATCTAATAATATATTTTACAACAGTCTACTCTTTCACTAATGGCTTCACTACCAACGTATTTTAAAACTAAGAATACTGCAGAGTCTGTATACAGTAAATGGTACACGTGCTTCAGTTTCGAAGATGCAAAATTTGTTTGAGAATTTAATGAAGCATAAGGGTGGTCACCTAATGAGTTCATTAGAAATTTTATAGTTTCCTGCTGGTTTCTATGAAATCGCTTTCGTTGCCTTAATGGTACACTCTTCGTAAATGATTAGTAGGGTTCACGGAAATTAAAAACTTTAGCGTATTCGTTAATTTAGTAATTCACATTTTTCTATCTAGTTACTTTATAGGGAATTTTGAGAGTTAATGAGTAGATTAATTACTTTAACGAAACATTAAATAATTTATATTTATGTCTACAGTATGTGCTCCGCAAATAATTTAAAAGCTTTTATCATAATGTTGTTCAATTATCCGTACTTTCTCTTTTTGTCATAATATCAAACTTTCATGTTGGACAGCTATAGTATTAATATAATTTACCACATTTCTGTACCGGTAATTAATTTTATGTAAATGATTTTATCGGTTTAATTATTGATTTAATCTGTAAAGCTTTATTAATAACATGCAGGCAGACAAATGATAATTGAAATCATAATTATAAAACATTTTAATCAAATATTTTAATTTGTATAGGTCGTATAATTTTAGCATTATTATCAGATACAAAAAAATTGTCAACACTATAATTCTCAGATCTCAGTATTGTGCTATAAAATACGAGTCGATAAACCCACGTGTTTTTTTACTATCGGTTTTTATTTTAAAAGTGCAATTTTTTTTATTAACCGGATGCGGAAATGGCATATCCTTGTAGGCCTATTCATTGCTACGTTTTGTATGGGGTTGCTCCACTGTTAAAAACATTTGTTGACATAATTGTGCTGCAGGAAATCAACTGTGAGGATAGTGATCCTTTCGCACGAGTGATGAGAAATAGTTACAAATCGTTTGTATAGGAATTGGCCATCAGGCGGAAATAATTGGAATTTTGGGGGATTGAATTCTTTCAGCCATACTTCAAATTTGAGAAATTATAGGCCTAGGTTTTGAAGGAAAATTCGTTGTTCTAAATGTGAATAATTATTTTATAATTGAAATCCATTTCTAAACGACGATGGAAATTCAAATACAGATATAAAAATTAAACTTCTAATGCTGATACAGGGTAACAATTTACTTACGACATTCGCAGTCGTCCTGCTTAAAATTTCCACATGCTAGTTCCTTTCCCAATTTTCCTTTGAATTTAAATCTGCTTTGAAATATTTTGACGTCATTCGTACATACTTTTCTTGTGAAGTAGCAAAGCATATGTAATTTTTGAAGTACTTTTTGTAAGGCTGTGGGAATTCTGTTTTTATAGACTTCCTCCTCTCTGCTCTTTTGCAAGATATTTAATGTCTCTTTGAATGCATTAGAAACATGACATATTTTGCTCTTCCTTGTTTATATCAAATCTAGAAAGCAACTATGTCCTCGTAAAAAATAAAGTTAATAACAATAATAATATGACTTATGCCAGCATACCTACTAAAAACATGAACGCAGTTAAAATGCAGATTCATGCTATATGATATGAATGCCTTTAATCCAGCGAAAAGATTTTACAGGTGTGACAAGTTTCGGTAACATTCAACCATCTTCAGACAAATTAAATCTACAAAAGATGAAAACAGACATTGAAATAAAATTAAAATAATATTATTACTTACATGTTAGATGTTACTATTGATATTGTAAGACATGTAAATAATAATATGATTTTAATGGATTAAAGGCATTCATATAGTATGAATCTGCATTTTAATACGATCGTCCAGGTTGTCATCATGTTACTTTTTGTGTGAACGCAGTTCGTTCTGAAATATTTAATTTTACTATATTGCCACTTCAGTAAATATACTACCAGCATTTACCAATATTAAATACCACAAAATAGTTGATCATTACACTGAATATTGTCAATTTAAAACCCACCAAATTATCCATTCTACGAACTCTCTACAGGCTTGTAAGCGCTCTTCAGTTCTGAATCAAATCATAAATAAGCAGAACGAAAATCCACTCGAAACCCTCGTATGTGTTTTGACTGTTTCCAGTATAATTTAATTAGTAACGGAAAGCCGTTCGTACTTTGTCACTGCACTGGAATGATTGTTGCTGATGCCAGCACTACAGCGAAATGTGATGCCTTTGTTTTTGTGATTTGAGTTACAGTTTGTTATTATTTTATGCTGCAGTTGCGTATTCGCGAACGTCTTTTAACCTCGATGGGTGTTTGACCGACGAAGTTCTTCGCGCGAGTAGAACAAGAAATGCCAGTGTACACAGAGAATTTGTATCTTAGAGTGCGGTAAGTAAAATCGATATTTTTGAATTGTTAGTCATTGTTATTTGACATCTAGCCGTCTCCAGTCCAGTTGGCTGGTTGGAGCATTTCGAAACATATACAGTAATACACTTGAGTGGTCTGTATCCAGCTGAATTCGAAATTTTTAACCTAAGTTAAATCAAAGTTAATTAAAAAAAAAATTAAGCTTCAATAATATTTTTGATATTTTATAATAAAGTATTCTCAAATAAGCATTTTAATATCATTTGTTTGAAATGCTGTTTGGACATTAGATTGGTTATGAGGTCATATACGAACTCTAACTTTATCTCACTATTGCGGTACTGTAATGCTTGCGTGGTACTGTAATTTGCTGCAGATTTTCTCTCACTTATATTTGTCTTTTAACACTTTCTCAGCGATTCGTCAGCATTTCCTCATTTTCTTTCTCTTCATTTCATCTCTTTAATTCTCTCTTATGTTATAGTCAATGAAATCTTCGTGGAGATCATTTAATTTCCTCTAACTTATTATATAATAAGCGATTACTTTTGAATGATTGTGATTTCTTATACTAACTGTTCAGGACAAAATTGAACCGGTGCTTTGGAATTTTCTGTAAATTAATATATTTCCAAAGTAAGAATTTTGACCATAGAAGTATCTTTGATATTGGATTCAAATTTAGTACTTTTATTCTTCGTATTTCAAGGGGGAATTTGGTTTAAAAAATATTGAACCTCATGTTATTCTTCCGTGTTCTATCATAAGATTCCGCTTATCGTATCATGGGGCCGAACTTAATAATAATTATTCGCAGTACGGTACATTATAACCTATACAGTGACCTGCGTGTTTTCACGCTATTCAGTACTCTGATTGAGAAAAATAGTGACCAATAACCGCCTATTATGTAAATTTGATTTTGTTGATGCATGCATGACTGAAGCTTTCATTGTTTGTGACAATGTTATTTACAGTTATAGACATGATAGTAGAATAGGTTAACGATTTTCACCAGTTTCAATAATGCTGAATGAACTATTGTTGTCTTCAATAATGGATGGTTGATGTTTACAGACAGGTTAATTACAAAATAATATTGTTTTGATGTAATTTTAACCGCACGTGGACGTTTACCACACGTGTTCATTTTTTTAGATTGCAGGGAATAGAGGCTGTAAAATCAATTACATTATGCAGCTTTTCGATTTCGTTAACCTTTATAAATAAATTACATCACGAGTTGAAGGAAACTATAGAGGAAATGTTACTTCGTTTATTTGATTTAGCCTAGTATATAAACATTGTAGGCTACATCAACTTGCAAATTTCTTATCGTTTTGACAACGCAACTGAATTATTGTAGCTGCCAGTTTCTTATTTCTTACAGTTTCAAATATTATCGATATCCCTAACTAACGGACCTATGATAAATTTATAAATATAATGATAACTTGAATGTTGTAGTTTTGTTTTAATCTGAAAATAATTTCATATTTAATTTTTAATGAGAATTCAAAGAAAGTGTAAACATATTTGGTAACGTAATTTTAACATTCAAGTGATCTTTTTTTTTTAAATATTATATAATAATACTGTAAAAGTGACAGAAAGGTAAAAGCCCTTTCAGCAACCTACCATTATATGAAGTCTTTCAAACGTTCACGTCAAAACAAAACATTATTACCTTATACCCCGAAGGTATAATAACATCATAGGCAGTGCATGTCAAGAACAAACTTACTCGCCGATCCTTTTCTAAGATTTGCCAAATGTACTACAGCACACTTCTGTGTAGAATAACATGTTATACCTCTTGAGTGCCATACAGTATGTTACCACCTGTACCTTATTTTAACACTTGCTTCAAGAAATCTTGTGGTTTTACTGGTTTATCCACTTTTCGACAATTGTAATACTTTGAAACAAAACTTCGGGAAAACATTTCTCTCCTTTTTGGTCGAGAGCTGTAACTCATTTGTTATAAAGTTAGTACCACAGTTTTTTTAGGATTTCATAAAATAACTGTAAAGAATTGTCATAAAAAATGATAATAAGAACTCAATTTCAAAGTTATGATTTTTCGCTCGAAATGGGATTTCGGAAAAAGTTTTGAAGACTGTAATATTGCGAATGTTTTATTTGGTGCCGTCGATTGGAGATCTTGATAACTTTATCAGTTTTATTAGGAAGGTCGCAGGTCGAGCAAAATGTTTAAAATGGCAGTTAGGCTACAGCATTTTATAAGTAACTGTCTTGCTGGCTTTGATTTTCTTCTAAGTGTAAAGTTTAATATTATTAAAAAAAACACGATAGGCTAATTTGAAACTGTGGGAAAATATTATAAACTGATTTATAAATAAATTAGACCTAGGCCTATTTACAATTAATAAATCATTGCTGCTTGCTGGAAGTGTGTATGTATGATAATATTATATTCATTTTATAACTTTAAGTTGTTTAAAATAACTTGTAGTTGATAGTTGACGTCGTAATCATAATTTATTTATGCGCTATTTAAATATTTTAGAATAAGTTACGATCATCCTAAAAAAGGTGCTTTGTTATCAATTTGATTGGATTTTATGGAAATGTTACATAATATTACTCCCTTTTTAAATCGAATTTTGAACGAAAGAGTGATACGAGAGAAACCCGCAACTACTGTTCTAGAAAGATTTAATTTCCTCCGAACCGAACAGCTGTAGCAGCGAACCATGAGAGTTTTCTCTGTGTAATGACCAAACCCAAAAAAGTTCTTTAATGTAGCACTGAAACCTAGATAGGGGACACAAACAAACCTTTTCTAACTTTTTCGTAATATCCTTTAAAGTTATTAATTTGATATTGTTAGTCTACGGTGTTCATCTCATCTCTCTCTGAATTACATCATTGTTGCTGTGTGGATTAAATAACATGAAAGAGACAACAAAATTATTCTGTCTCTCTCCGTTTTTTTTTCTTCTCTGCTGGTTTTTTTAGTGGTATAACTAGTGAAAACCACGAGATATTTCCTACTTCATAAAATTTAAAACGAGAATGTTTTTTTTTTTTGTTTCTCTTATTACATTGTATGATATAACAGTTTCTTTTCTGAAATGGAACAAGTATATATTAAAATTGAGTACTCTATTTTCTCTACTATAAAAGATGAATAAATGCAGTTGTTTCATTATTTTTTTATGATGACGGTCTAGAAACGGTATTACTGGTAGACTGATGATACAAATAAGCTTATTAAATAATTCTCTGGTATTTTCAGTTTGCTGAATATTTAGGAAAGCTGATGCTATGAAATTATTTAGTTGCTCTAATCCTGATCATGCTCGTATACAGATGAATGTTAAAGTTATCTTTGACTATATTTAATTTAATAGAGATTTTGATTTGGCTCTATCATTTAAAACATAGCACTTCGCTACTGTGGTTTTCATATAAATCGACTACTTGATGAATATGGTCTTAACCGTAGCTCTTCAACATTATTATCATACTCCCACGTATAAAACTATACGGTCTACTCTTAAGGCTCCTTCTCCCAGAATGAAAATTGATTTTCAGCATAGGGAATCCCATGTTAAATCCAATACTATTTTAATGCTACTTTTTTTAAAGCAATTATGTAGTGTTTGGTATCATTGGATTC
>JAQIWE010004618.1:0-10609 GCA_034698565.1 Campodea plusiochaeta
TTTCATCTAACATATCATTAATGTTTGATATTTCCACCTGTGCAAAGCCAGGTCAACGGGCCGCTAGTTAATAATAATAATAATATCGTTTTTTTACTCTTACCAGCTTGAATTGATTGAGTTTAAAGTTGTTATATAATTATTGTATATGCATCCTCATTCCATGATTGGTTATAATGGGTTGTAGGATGTTAGGTATACTGTGAACATGTCTGAAAAAATAAAAAGTTATAATATCAGCATAACTGTTTGATATGTAATCAACTTTTCACAGCAGGAAAATAATAAATATTGGGATTAATAAATTACTTATCTAAACGAAACATAGTTTAAATTAACAAACAATGAATTCAATTTAAAAAATGGTGTTGCTGTTCATATATGAATTTAAACTTTCTATATTTATTTTATATAATTATTATATAAATTTTTTATTTCATATGGCTAGAGGCCTCATTTCGGGGCAAGAAAAAGAAGAAGGGGAAAAAATCAGAAAAAATGGCAGTCTCTTAAAATGAAGCTGAATTTACAATAGAATAGAAAAAAACTTGCAATTTTTTTTTAAATAATTATGTCAAAACTGACTAAAATTGATGATTTTGTTTAAGCAAAATGCAAAAACTTCGCGCTTAGTACATTTTATGATTTTCGGTTACTTCGAATTTGCCCCCCCCCCCCTCCCCTGGGCAAAAGTTGAAAAGACGCCCCTGTATATTGCTAACCATTGATTTCGTCTATTTTCTTATCCACACCAATACATCTTACAATAATGTAATGTAATATTTTTTATATTTATTCCTACAACTATGGTGTTATTGCAGTAAAATATTGACTTAAACGTGTAGGTTTTTCAGCGGGAGGTCCCGTTTTCTTATACACATGTCCCGTTTCATTTCCTTTGTTCTCTATTGTACTCGCGCTCTCAAGGGACCTTTAATTTGTGTTGGAAAATGGGACCTGCCACTGAAAAATAATGGGGCAACAAAATCTAATGTATACTTGTGTATTAATTATTAGCATGCATTATTTAATATTGTGAACCACAAGTAAGTTATAAATGCTAATATCCAAACATTTCTTTCACATCTGAAGAACCAGAATCTTTTCCCGCCTTTTCTACTACGATATTTTTTCTCCATATGACGTCACTAATATTGGTGACGTATCCCCTCTCCGCCATTTCTCTTGAAGAAGGGGAGGTAGGGATTGGATAAGGAACGGGATGGGGGGAGGGGATGTTGTATCCCCCCCTCTCTCTCTTCATTTCACGCACGTTTATATCAGCTGGGGAAAGAAACTAATCAATTGGTATAAAAAATAAGGTTCGATCACCGTTGAGAAAGATCGTGGATGACTCAGTTCTTACATGATCGATGTTTCGTTTTGGGTCGAAGATATTTTTGGAATGTTAAAAGGTTGGTTTTGAGAACGTTTATGAGAAGAGCAGAAATATGGAATTGCTTTGCACTGTGGTGATTTTCATATTTTATTGAAGCTTTTTTTTAAACAAACCAAGATTATTATGAACTTGTCTTTTTGGACGTCTGATTTAATCAATAATATTAATACAATAGCGTAAAAAATCGCAATATTCTGAATTAACTATATTTAAAATAATAATAATAATGCAACACATTATTGTTTACAGAAATATAAGATGATTATTATATGTTTTTGCACCGAAATCGTACTAAAATTTTATTTCTAAATATACAAAATTTTCATAAAACATTTCTTCTCTAATTCTGTCAATCTACTCTAATGTCAATAACTCCCACAGGATTTCCTTTGTTTTTTATATTCCTATAAAATTGAAATAAATATTTATATAATAATGTTTACTCTGTAGCTTGGCAGATTTGGACAATATATTTAAAATTATTAATTCATATTGTTTGAATTATTCTGTTCGAAATTGGATGTGTATAATGACAGAATATTTTCCTCTTAAAAAAAGGTCATTTTGACGGGTAACATTTGGCAATTAAAAATACAGGTACATCGTACACTAATGAAGCATTTCGAGTATACGGAAGAAGATGAATCCTTGAAACACAATGTATATCTAAACTGTAGATAGTTTGCTCGTAAATGGTTTTGTGTATAGCGGAGTTGTGGAGCGAGCGCAGTTTCAGCAAAGATCTATATTTTAAAAAGGTTACGTTTTTGGAATATGATCACGTAATATACGGTTGTCATTATCAATAAAGTGTGGTTTCATTTTTCAGTTAAAAATTATTTTGCTCAATGTATTGTATTTACATCTTTACGAATACATTACAGAGTCAACCATTGCCAAGCACATCTTTTATAATAGACATCATTTCCAGTTGTGCAAATTTTTCTTCTGATTTCGTACTTTCCTGAAGGAAAAAACTTTACTTCGATAGATCGATTGCTTTTTATTACAAGATAGAAACGACCATATCATGTTTGAATTGAGTATCCTGAATTATTTAGGTGTTATACAGTTATATAAATATAAGTTAAATAACTTTATCCGAAACCATATGGCAAACGAACCTGAGAATTTTTTTGTAACTAATTTATTAGCATCAGGAGACCGTTCATACGTAATCTTCAATGATCATGAAAAGTCACGTCCGTCCTTTTGTCCGTGTAAACCTTATCATTGTCCATCACCATAACTTTCATGGACACTGAAGAATGTAACTAGCGCCATCTGCATATCAGAACCATACTTCCTCCTTAGATCATGTCCTGCAAGAAGTAACCATGCATCGTCTCCATAAATACACCTTGAATTGCGTAACTAATTCTCAAGCGAGTATCCCATCTGGTCTGTTCCCTTTTTGGCTCCCCGTAAATCCCTTTCTTTCCACCTTCATTCAAAAGCTAAACCAACACACTAAAAAGGGACTGGTAGATATGGTAGGAGGGGGGGGGGGGTTGGGTGGAGAGTCAAACCTCAGCTTACTGCAATGGTCATGCTCACAACTGACTCTTACAAAGTTCTACTAGATCAAATTTATTTGGAATTTCACGGTGGGAGTTGAAACAATAACTTTGAATTTGATTTGTTTTTTGTAATTTATTGACGAAAAAAGTATTTCTTCTCACGTCACTTCTGCAGCTGACAGGAAAAGACATCACGCAGATGCAGATAAGCCATTCCAACAGGTTAAGTGACTTCCAATGAATTTTTATTAGATGAAAAGAGATTTTTCGATAATGTTCTGAGTAATTGCCACAGAAGCTCACACCTTTACAATCATTACAGAATTGCTATAATAATGCTAAGTAAAGAACATTTGCTGGCACTGCTGTTCGTTCACTGAGCAAGAAGAATTGTGACTTCCTTATAAAATATCTTTTAATAATTTGAGAAATCAGCAGAATTTTCAATTAAAACATTAAAAGAACACATTTATTATTGATTTTATGTCAATATGACAATTCTCAGCAAGCTTTTCGATAAAATTACGAACATCACAACACTTACCTGTAATTTTCAACTGTACATCCAACATAAACCCATAATTACTAACTTCCTCACATTTAAACTACTCACGCAACAAAACAAACCTAAATATCTAAGTAGATAATTATACCTCAAACACATTCAAACACAAAACAAACACAAAGTGACAGAATATCAACAAACCCCTACCTCCAAAGCTTCATCCACCTACACAACAAGCACACAGACACCAAAATATCTTCCAATGGTACATCAAAACTATCTCTTCCAAGACAATCAAAATAATGGGAGTCACAAGAGAAAAAAATGATTCACAAAATATGAAAATTTGTTGGTTGACCGATGCTAATCTAGTTCTCCCGCCTCGTGACAAGGCACCAGAGAAAGTCTTCTTCCTCGCACTTTGCCTCCCTCCCTTTTTTAATTTTAAACCTGAAGCTTCGTATTGATCCAAGTGGGGGGAGAGGAGAGGAGGGGAAGGGGAGAGAGGGGGTGGACGGGTCCATCTCACCGGCTTCAATGTGATCCAGGAGGGAGAGATGGCAGATGGGACCTCATTGGTGTAGAAGGTTACAAAGAGGAATTAAACAGATGGGAAATACTGAAGAGATTCGGAAACTCAAAGAGAGAGAGAGAATTTCATTCCAGAACTGGTTCAGAATCACTTCTTAAATGGGATTAAGTAAGAATGTTTGGATATGCAGTTAGCGAGAGTGAATTTGTGGAGGGGGTCGGAGGAGGGGAGGGGGGGGGGGTGAGGAAAGGGTTGGGAGGTGTTTCAGTTAGTACCTTGGGTTTCTATTGGTTCAGGTTATTTTCAACAGGTAAATGGTACTATGAACATTTAGGTTAGCAGATTTCTACTGAAATGGTTTACACTTTTCAGTGAACTGATGGTAAAGCTTCAAACAATTACTTACCTGAGAACATTTTTGATCCGAACAAAGAAGTGGTCTTTTTTTCAATAGTTATTGAGCAAATATTCAGTAATATTACATCTTATCATTAATATGTATTTTAACAGTTCTTTAAAACAGCAGATCTTCTTTCATTATCTCACAATAAAATATTTTCAATCGCATTTCGAAACTTATAGGAAATACGAAATCAATAATGTCTTATAATGAAGTAATGATATTTATTTTACTCGTTTTGATATCACCTATGTACACATTTCAACTTGAGTAACTTGAAATTCAGACAGTACTTCTTATAACCTGAAATTAAACCAATTCATATAACAGTAACAAAATATGTCATTATAGTATTATGTATATTGTACATTAAAATATTCTGAAATAAATCATGGACAATCGATTTAAAATTTTAACTGCATCAAACTGAATAAAAGAGTAAAAACTGACCCCTTGATCTCCCAGAAGCGTCTCAATTTAGTGTAAGTCATAGCAAAGGATAATGAAAATATCCCAATTCAGTAATGAATGTCCTTTGTTAGAAAACAAAATGACATAATGTTATGTAGACCATTAAAATCAAATATCAGATGATTTTATTGCAATTTCGTGCTTTGAATTACGCAAGAACAGAGAACCATATAATAAAGTTTCCTTATCATATGAAATTGATCAAACCTTTTTTAGTTGACTACTACCGGTTATAAAAAATTACGATCACTAACATTTATTTCAATAAAAGAACACGCCAATTAAGATCTTTCTCCTGATAACTAAATTAAAACATTATAAACACTCAAT
This sequence comes from Campodea plusiochaeta, assembly GCA_034698565.1. Lineage (NCBI taxonomy): Eukaryota > Metazoa > Arthropoda > Diplura > Rhabdura > Campodeidae > Campodea > Campodea plusiochaeta. The sequence continues at coordinate 5,158 of JAQIWE010004618.1, forward strand.
TTTGTACCATAGAGTGCATGAAGGTTCGTGTTAAGAGATATCAAAAGATTGAAGTGCCTTTTCCATGCAACAGACAATGAGAAGTTGAAAATTATAAGATCCAACCAACGAAAAGAAATGGTAAAAATAACATAGTAGCTTTCAAAACATAAATCTCTCCACTTCACTTTCGTTTTCTTTTAATGTGATTCTGTAGAAAAGGTCAGCATGCAATAATATCAGCTGATATAAGAACTTATTTTGGTTCTTCATTTTCTACAAACAAAATCATGTATTGATGACTATAATTTGTAGCGAAAAGAATATGTGTTTCATAAGTAAGGTTGTTGAATATATTATTTTATAACATACTTGACCCAAGAAATCTAAATTGTTTACAGTTTGGTGTGTTCTGAATCAACCTCGGTTTCTGTAACAGCAATTATTTCCCTTGGGTCTTAAATTCCACGAGAAAGAAAGTGAAAGCGAAATGATTCTATATAAACTGTGTGAAGAAGCACACCTACGACTGATTCAATGTATAACACCTTTACGTTTTTTATACCTTGGTTCAAGTATATTTTAGTACATCAAATATGCATCATAATTATAAATTTAAAAGGTAATATTATAAGTTGACCTCTAAGAGTACGTCATCCATGCTAAATTACTGTTCATCATTGAAAATAAACATTCCACATAAATTAATGTCTTCTGTAATTCAAGGTACGTCATAATTATCTATGAAAGTGACCAAAATCACTCATGTTACAATAAACTTGACACCGAATAATCTACCATTATAAAAAAAACTGGATCTATTAGCACTCTAGTTTAAAAACACGATTACCAACAGCTTACTACTATACCCAAAAGTACCTAAGCAACATTACTCAAATAACCCCAAAAAAGCCCAATAAATAGGCAAACTCTCCCACCATTTTTTTTTGTATTCGTGACGTATAAAAGGTCATTTGACGAACAGCAATTCTCCGTCCATCCATGTTGTCAGTATTCGTTTTCCTTCCTGTCATTGTAAGTTGATGGGAAACCCTTTAACTGTTGTGCTGTTCGCTGATTTGTTACTGCTTCCACTCTTTTATTGACATTTTGTATCCTTCATATCATCCCCTGCGTGCAAATCAACCAATACTGTATGCAAGTGCGCAATGATCAATAGTCACATCCCAACCCCACCTCTTCCTTTGGAGCTGACGTGCATCTGATCGCATTCTCTGGCAAGGTACTCCAGCACAATTTTCTATTGGGGTACGGTGGAGTCAAAAATGTAATAAATGACAATTTCCTCGTTTAAAATTTGATTCTCGTTATTATTTTTTCCCAGTTCTCAATTATAATTATATATTCAAATAGAGTTTTGGAAAAAGAGTTAGTTGCAGATTCGGGATAGATAAAAAACCTATATTCTTTTTTTATTATTATTTTACGTAAATTATTTTTTTGGAAATAAATTAATAAATTACGTAAATTATATATTGGTAGACATGTTATTATTAGTCATTTCAATGTATTCACTCCATATTCGGAAGCTTTAATTACCCAAATTCTCATGCTTATTGAATAAGGTCAAGCCCAATGACGCCTATTGTTATATAAACGAAAAAGTAAGGTGAAACGTATAAAATCATTTAACAAAGTATAAGTAATATTTAGAAATAAAAAGTAATGGAAAATTTTATCTAAGAAGAAAATATTATGAAGGAATTTAAGGCAATTCAAATGAAAGAGACTTCTGTAACAATATCTTTCAAAGAATACTCTACATTCACCAGATTAATTTAATATTAAACGTGATCATCTTTAAAAGTTTTTTTCTGTTAGTTTTTCACATATTGCACGCAGTTTCCAGTCTGGTAATTACAATTTTTCAAATGTAAATTACCCTTGTACATATATTTAGAAACCGTTATACCTTCCGTTTCATTAGTGGAAAATATTCGTTTCTAAAATAGCAAGAATTTTAAAATTCTAGCTGAGAAAAATAAAATTGTAGAAAAATCTAAAGTAATGTAACTTCATAATAGTAACAATCAAAATGTAATAGATTTGTACAAACGTAAGAGACAGAACGTCAAAGCGATTCTACCTTTTCTCTCCCACTTTCTCTCATTTTCAGCCTCTCTCTCTCTCTAGCTCCCCCTTTTCCTCACAAACACAAAGTATTGCTTGCCACTGACATCTTGCCAACAACATTTGGACTACTTGCAAACTTTTCACCTTCAAGTATTTAATATATACAGATTTTATGAATGATTATTGAAATTATTTAAGTTGATATAGAGATAATATTATAATATTGTTATAGAACGTTACACGATTTTTGGTGACAGTTTGAGCTTCTAAATTGAATATGGGAAAAGTTGGGGTAGGCTGAGAATCGAACCATCAGAATGATGTTGTACTATGAAAGGATGAAAGCTATGGTACTGTGAGCAGTCGCGTATGCTTTACTTTATTAACGGTTACGTTGTAGTAGCGTTCTCATTTCAGATACTAATTGATTAAAATTAATTTTATTTCAACCGTTCAGATGAACATGTTTGTATTGTTCGGATTGTTCTTTTGAAAGAATCGAATTTATAAAGAATACAAAATTGTAAACAAACATCATACCGTCGATATACGGATAAAACCTGTTGTTTCTATTACTGAGCAATTTTCGATCCAATCACTGAAAAACGGAATATGTAATTAACAAAATTGTATGAATTTACTCTATTATTTCCATGCTTTATAGGGATTTTTTTTTTTACTTAAACCTGTATTTTTTTAAGCGGGAAGCTATCTTTTCCAACACACATATCTCGTTTTACTTTCTTTGCTCTCTATTGTACTAGCTTTCCCTAGAGACCGATAAGCTGTGTTGGAAAGATGGCTTCCCGCAGGAAAAAATACCCCTTTAATATCCGTCATTACTACAAAAAAATAACTATATGTGTTGAAAACTGTTTTATCACATATATAATAATAGATGAAGAGACGAGAAAATTTGAGACTACATTATATATAGGGATAGGCGACATCTATATAGGTCACATTAAAAATAGAAGCTTTTATTTCAAAAGTAACCTATTCATATGCAGTCACACATTCTAACATTTGGATTTTAACCTAATATTGTTTATTCAAAAACAGGTAAAATTAGCTTCAAAAGTCACCTTCACTTTCTTATAAGATTTTATAAAACTTACATTATAGAATTCAGTAGTTCTCAAAATAATGAACAATAATATTCTACGTGCTTGTTGTAAATGAGAAATATATATGATATATTTACAATATAAGGAATTTTACCTAGTATTTTGTACGTATTACTTTTAAACTTGCTGTAATATGTATAAACATTATTTATGTATTAACAATGTCTTGCGAAACAATATGAAGTTATATGAAGTAATTCACGTTAGAAATTACAGGAATCTCCAAAACTTCTATACCATACTTCTGAATTATTAAAATTGCTAACATTTCAGATACCAGTAAGTAACAAAGTATTTTATGAACAACGTTTTTATTATTATTATTATTATTATTATTATTGCTTCAGAAGAAATAGATACAATTTAATTAGTATTTGAAGATTTGATATCTTCAAATTTGAATGTTACGAAATAACCTTAATTTTTAAACCAACGATTCTAATAACCCGTGATTTGAAATTGTATATCGCATGTCTATGATATAAGAAAAGTACTCAGTCATGGTTTATATTAAATTTAATTATAATATTCAAAACATGATTTCATTTCCTGCGGGAAGCCATCTTTTCCAACACAGCTTATGGGTCTCTAGGGAAAGGTATTACAATAGAGAAAAAAGAAAGTAAAACGGGATGTGTGTTGGAAAAGATGACTTTCCGCTGAAAAAATACAGGTTTAAGTATCTTATGTTCAAAATTTGCCCATATATCGATAATAATTATCCTATATAATTAAATTAAATTAATTACTTGTGATTGAATAATTAACTCTGGAAATACAATGGTCTTACACCCTTACAGAGTCGCATATTTTCCTTATGTTTTATTTTCGTCATGTAGACATTTCTAAAAGAAAATAGATCATTCATTGTTGTTTATTACTGCAGATTTTTTTAAATATGCAATTTAAACATTCTACTAGTTGAAGTAACTTTTATAGCAGTGATAATACTTGTATTTTATGTATAACGCCAAACTTCTTTACTCTCAAAATCAAATAAATAATAAATAAATACACAACGAGCAAATATATCGTGCAATCTGACAAGCGAAAATTAATAGTCCTATAAAAGTAAAGAAGACGTGAATCCGAGCTTCAACCTATATTGCAAATTTGACTATTAATTTAATTAGGAAGACAAAAATAGAAACGTAATTTAAAAATTTGCAAAAATGTGAAATTCTTACAATAAATTTTCATTCACGTATAGTCACGTCAGGAATTGCATGCTGTTCACGGGGGATTGTAATTTATATATAATTTTTTACGAATTATACAAAAAACATTACAAGAATTTCTCGACGACACAGTTATCTGTGATTTTGTTCGTTCGTATCTTAAATAATGTTAATCTGTGTGAGTGCAACCTTTCCTTTTATTTGAGTGCTTCCCATGACTGTTGTTGAATTGTCAGGTCATAAATCAAGTACAGGTGCAACCGCCTGGAAAAGAGACCATCTGCTACGACACAAACAATTTCGCACAAACAATAAACTCAACTATTTCACAAATATTATAAAATTACAAATTACTTTCCAAATTAGGTGATTTTTGAATGGTTATGATAAAAAAAAAAGCTGCATTTGAAATCAGTTTTTGGAATTTTTGTAATGTAGAATTTTTGTTTTGCACTGCTGTTTACGGATATAGGTTGATATGGCTTTTGGAAAAAAATCTTCTGTTAATTCTGTATATTTAAATAAGCGTGGAGCTATTTCGACAGTATAAGAAATGAGAAATGCTGAAACTCTGCTGTCTCCGAAACTTTATTATTTTGAAACTTTTGTGTTTATATACTATATCCTAGTGTATAGCCTACTAAAGACAGAATGAAGTGGAAAGAATATGTAACTTTCTGTACTCGGTATATTCAGATGCACGTCTTGTAATTTTGTGATATTATATATCATTATAATCTATATCATTAATTCATTATTGTATCACTGCTATCTCATCAGTTTCCGAGTGTTGTGTTGTTTTTGTAATAAAAATATTTCCAATTTCTTCAGAAGTAGTAAAACTCTAGTTAATTTTCAAAAAAGAAGTATGAAGATGCTTCATATAATGAAAGTGAAAAATAAACAATCCTGATTTAGATTTTATATAGAATCATTGTATCTTGATATAAAAAATATGCACGATCAATACGGCGAAAAGCAAAATGTAGATTTATAGGAGATAAATAGGCACGCTAAAAGAACTGCAATGTATTATGAAATAAAATCTGCCTTAGAGTTCTTTTTTATAAAATT
>JAQIWE010004619.1:0-10606 GCA_034698565.1 Campodea plusiochaeta
AATATGCTGAGGCTATACACTATACATCCTGAAAATTTCGTCAAAATCGGTCAAGCGGTTACGGAGATACAGGGGGAGACGGACGGACAGACAGACAGACATCCAGACATGATCGTCCTATAAGCCTTTTTTCCTTCGGAAAATTAAGGCTAAAAATGGTCGATTTTCTACATGTAAAATTTTCAAATTATTTCTATTGGTTCGAGTTATATATGGAAATGGTTATAACAATTCTATTTATGTCCAATACATAAAAATGTATTGGAGTCGACATCGAGATCGTGTGTAGAGTGTACTTTAAAGTTTCTTTTTATCTCTTTCTTGACCCTATACTAGACGTTGAAACGGTAAATGGACCTATAATATTCCATGGTGAGTACTTTACATCATTATAAATCATTTAAAAAAGCTTACATAATTATACATTTTACTAATGTGTACAGTGCTAATATTCTGACCTTTATTATTTTTTTGTTTATTTTATTTACCCCGAAGCATATCATCTGCATGTTTCCATAAAAACACACACAGCTAGCAGTATATAACTACACAATCGTTATGATACACAATACTATAACACTGAAATGCTTTCACCTGGAGGCATTAGGCTCCTGGAAAATGAACAAAAAGGGATACAATACGGGGAAAATTAATTCCCTGCTTTATAGAAAGGTCTTGTTTCGTGGTATTTCTTTTATTGTTACATTTTATGTTAAATATATGAATGACTAAATTATTTATGAATGATTTTGTTTACTACGATTTTACGCAATGCTCAGCCATATTTATTTGATTAATTTTTTAGTTTTGATAGACAAATTTTGGAAGGTGTGCAGAAGTATAGTCCATAAATTTTTTTTAGATCCGATAATGATAATTTTGGTCAATTTCAAAAATGGTTTCTGTGAAAAAATTATGTACATCGGAACAGCAGCCATTCCCGACATAATTATATACCCTCTTGTATAGGTTAATAAATTGAACATTATTCACTTCACCTCTATTTTCATGGATACATGGTAAAGACAGGACTTGCATCACTAGTATTTTCGTTTCAGAAAACGTTGGAACGGAAAATCGTAGAAAAATAATTTTTTTGCCAGTATTCATGGAAAAATTATTCCTCTGTATAAACTGAAATTTAAAGAAATGTTATTAAATTTGACTGAGCAAATTCTTTAAGAGCAGAATTTTACATACTGTACTGTACAGAAGTTTTATATCAAACTCAAACATTCAATGGATATTTTTCAAACAAGTTCATATATCCTTCCATTCCCTTCACTGAAGACTGTTGTACATAGATACCAGTTATTCGTAGATGCAGATCAATTTAGGGTCGGACGTTCGAACTCTAAAAATATTTTCCCTTGAACCACAAAAAAAAAGTCAATATTCCAGCGAAAATCCTTCATTTTTTATCAAGACGGTATAAATTTAAAGTAGTTGAAATTTAAGTTAAGACTTCAAGTGCATATTCAGTTTGTGAACTATACAAATCCAGTTTCTAAAATTGTAGAGACCAACTTTGTCGTTCATGATTTATTTCTTCTACTTCTTAATTTCCATTGATTCTCTCTCCAACAGGCTGATCAATATAACTTTAATTTTTTATATATAATATTTGTTTTCACTATCATTTAAATTTAATGCACACTGTCTTATATAATAGTTATAAAATTTATCGCTGTGAATAACTGGTAATTGCTGTGAGTGTTATAGTGCATATATTTGTACTTATACAGCCCTTCTATAAAATTTTCCACTTTCATTAAATCATTAGCGTTCTTTGTATCAGTATATTTGGTAATATATTTTTACACTCACCCAAATGTTGTAAACTGATACTGCATTTCAGCAAAAGTTATAACTTCTACCTTCATAATATTAAATTACCAGCTGCGTGCATCCATTTATCTTCATTCGTAATAAGTTTATGAAGTCTTCACCCACTCTTCAAAACTCTAAAAAACTTTTTTCTTTATACTTTTTTTCGTCTGCTCGGTCATATTATATAGCTTCTAAGGAATCCCAAGTATTTTCTTGTTAAGGACGATGCTATATAAAAGAAAATAATTTCTATGAATAGTTGCTAACTTTGACGTCAGGATGTCTCCGCTCTTGCAAAAGTGGTGACAGTTCTTTTTGTTGGAAATTAGCAAGCAAAACTTTTAGGAACGGGCAGAAAAATTCAATAACGTAAATGGAGAAAGGAAAGGAGACTTTACACAGTGGATTATCGGTTTTCGGAAAATTCTTGGATTGAGCGTACAGATTTTATACACGTGTGATTTTGTGCATTGTATATAAAAATATTATAGAAAAGTTTCGCGCTAAGAATTTCTGTCAATGTTGGGAACATATAAATTAATCTGCTTTTTTAGATATATATAAATGGATACGTATTGACAAACTGTATGTATTTTTAAATTCTATTTGAGTGATGTCATAGTATATATTTTTAAATAAGTGGATCTCTACATAAAAAGTTTTATAATACACTACTGTCTGAAAGTTACTCTATTTTTGTCGAAGCAGCAGATTCAGTAAATCTGCTGGTTCGATTTCGATTCAGAAAGTAAATTAATTAATTTTGAAAAATGGTTGCAGTTGATGAGAAACCATTGTTTAGTTTGGTAATTCCAGTATAATTATTCTTTGAATATATCTTTCAAAGAAATAATTTCAAGTGAAAAACTATTTAATAATAATAATAATAATAATAAACTTTATTTTTATAAGGGCGGTTATTAGGCACACAAAACGCCTCTCTTCCATGCAACCCTTATATACGCATATAAGTCATTGACATCTTTACTTATTAGTATAATAAGACTTATTTTATTGTCTCATTATGTTAAATTTCATTGCGTTAATTTCTTCTAAGAATTAGTAGAGGCATGCAATAACCAACCAGCAACTTTACAAGGTATCGACATGGTTATGTTGATAAAAATAAACAATACAAACAATATTGTAATATAATAAATAACAGTAAATACCAATAACAATGTGCACCCATCTCCCTTTATTGATAAAATAATCTTTCTGAGACAGAGTGCGACGCTGTACAATATTTTCTTTTATGCTGCAGCAATGACATTTTTGATATTGAGTTGAACTTCGTTTGACAAAGTTTTGATTTCATTCCAGGCAAATTCTACATCTTTTGATTCAGTTGTTCTGGCACAAATGCAGAATCGCAATATGAATTTGTCGTCTACCAAAGAGTGAATCATATAGATTTTCCCATTTGCATTGATGCGGGTAAGAAGTTCTTCATTTTGCTCGTTGGTACCCTGAAACAATAAGAAGATAATTATATTCCTCTAATATTCTAGATAAATATTACAATTGTATCATTTAATTGTAACTTTATGACCTATTAATGTGCCAGTATAAAGAAATGTCTTAGTACAGTTCTCGGCAGTGAAGAAATCATAAATAGCATCAGCAAATATTATTCTTTGAGTAAAGTCACATAACCAAATATTATAGATGCAATATTGGCAATAAAATCAGATATGAAAATAATATAGTTGGAGTGGTTTGTATATAAATGAAAAGAGCGTAGGTTGGTGGAATATAATCCAAGTGATTTATGAAACTTCAAATTTTCATTTTGGAAAAATCACTAGTGTTTATGTTAAATTCTTAGCAAACACGAAATTCATCCAGTCACAATAGACCCTATATTTTCTCATATTACTGTAGGTATACGTATAACTGTATAAACTATAGCTACATGCCGACATTGTTGAGGCACTGAGTGATAAGTGTACTGTACGTAAATGCTTTCTTGACCTCTACACTGAAATTGGAGATGTTGTAGTCAGCACTGTACTCATCCGGTATTTGCATGTGCTTCAAGGGTTTTGTCTTTGGTCCCATTATTTATGTCAACTCGAGACCTCATTTGAAGGGAGGTCTCTTTGAAGCCCAATTACCAGAACCACGACAACTTCCTTGCATTTTTCATACTAAATGCAGTAATATACGCAACTTTGTACATTGGATGTATACGATTGTTGTTTTCTATAATAAAAGGAGTGACGAATCATAATTAGTTTACCTTCATTCTGAAGCAAACCAGTCCAAGAGAAGCTGGAGTGACAATCTCAAAATTAGAATCAGATTTCACCATTTCTTCAAATTCTTTTGCTAGTTTCACCTGAGTTCGAATATGTTTCTGAAGACCCTCAATACCGTACAGTCTAAGAACAAACCAGAGTTTCAACGAACGGAATCTCCTGCCAAAATGTATTTGCCAGTTCTGAAACGAAAGGAAAGAAAATAAATAATTTATTAAATATCAATAATAGGCTTCTCTGTTGATATTTAAGTAGATCCTCGACTGAACTAAACAACTGAAATAATTATATTAAATTAATTTATTATATTCGGAGGAGTTGTTTATTTTGACAAACACTTAAGACATTATCAACATTCGCTTCAGTTAATAAAGCATTTAAACTAAACCACATTTTAATTTCAAGTATTGTATTAATCAGGAGAGAATGGGATTTGTAAATTTTTGGTTCATAAGACAAATAATTAAATATATTGAATACATATAAGACTGAAAAGTTCGACCTAAAAGTTGAGTTAGTTACTTCATATATCAGATATAAAAAAATTAACACAAAGAATGAGTATATTTTAATTATTTGATGAGTATGTTTTAAATATTTTTGAGAAACAGCTATAACAAGAACCAAAATAAGTGCAACTACTGTATTTAAATAATCTTACTCTGTATTGTACAGATCCTTCTTCGTCTTTATTGTTTAAAACACCTACTGTGAATGCATTCTTGGCATCTTGAGCGTTTCGAAACCTGTGAAATGAGAATATTAGTACATAATTATATTCATTTATCTATGTGTTTGTAATTTACTGTAAGAATAAATCGCAATTTTAAAAGTAAATAAAAAAAAAATTACAATCGATATACCACCTGAGCTAGCTTTAAAACTTTTCCTGCGACTTAAACAGGTCTGTACTGCTGGTTTGTTATTTTTGGATCAGATTTTATAATTATTTATTGAAAAATAAAAAAATATTGCTAATAAAATACAGACGTGGGTGGATGTGGTACGACATAATTTAAATTTTGGTTATAGTTACAATAGTTTACATGACAAAAATCTTACCATAACGCAGAACAGTCGAAATTCACTAACAAGAATTTATGTGGATTAAAATTATAAGAATCGACATATTCTATTCCTTTTAAATAATGGCGATATTCTGGACAAACAAATGCAGCACCTGGAACAAGAGACAAGAAGTATTAACAGAAATAATTATACACCATTTTACATTATATTTTAGCTGTAGTGTAGAGTAAATTTAGTTCTCAAATCGATATTTGGACATATACCACAGTTATTTTATGCTTTTACTCATTTTATGTCACTGAATTCCTATAGACTACTCAGTGGTCGTCTTGCTACACGTGCACTGAATTTCCCTAGCAGAATTTTTATAGATTATATTTATTTTCTGTCAATACGTGTCGCAGTAGGTAACGGCTGAAAAGTAAATCAATAAATTTTTTATTTATTTCTCTTCTGTAACCCTAACTTTTATTTCTAATTTAAATCACTACATTAAATAAATGGGTGTAATTATTCTGTTAAAATAAGTTTAATATATTTTAACATTTTAACTTTAAACAGTGAACTGAATTTAAAAAATTGTATAATATATGTTTTTTATTTGGAAGAGCTTTCAGTTAACAAGTTACAAGAACAGTTTTATACGTTAGAAAATATTTTCCAACTGCTTCACGTCTGACGTGAGTGGAATAAAGCGGCTTCAAACCAGTAATCAGTGATAACTAATAAACTTATACGTAGTTAGAGTGGCCTATCTTGATAGCAATAGATCAAGTATACTGGTACAAGCATTTTATTATGAACCATACAGTATTTTGGCTGATGTATGGTCTTACAAATAAAAGCATGTGACTGACCATTTTTATCATAATGTTTAGGCAACTCTAACTTAGTTGATAACGATACACTCACATACCAGTGCGATTGATTATCACAGCACATCATACGATTATAGTTATCTTGAAGTTGCATTACTGATCAACTTACGTCGAATACACTTGTAAGATAGTAAGAAAGTCAATTATTGTTTACAGGAGCCGCTTTTCTCATCGTGCGTGGAAAAGCAGGAAAATATTTTCAGTCACAGCTAATTCCTTGCAATTTGCTAACTAAACATTCATCCAAATAAATATGTAAATATATTGTAAAATACTACAAATTTAACTGTACTGTTTAGAGTTAAAATTAATGTTAAAATATATCAATCTTATTTTAACAGAATAATTATACCTTTATTATTTTAATAAAATGGTTTACATTAGAAACAAAATATAAGAAATAATAGGCCTACCGAAAAGAAGAAAACAAGTGGTTCTATGACTTCTTCTCAGTACATAATTTAGGTGCGTTCGTAAACGTTTTTCTGCTCACAATTACTATAAAATAAATTATATCAAAGTTTTGTAAATAGTTCTGTATGTTTGAAAAATGGTAAATATTGAAGAAAATGAATATCTAACACGCCGAATATTACTGTACAACCAATATTTAAAAAATAACCCACTATAGTAGGCACTATTACTATTTTCGTTTACATTTACATCGATTTAAACTGTGAACTGTAAATAGAACTTTAAAGTAAATTATTTTAATCATCCATTTTATTGATTTTTGAATAATAATTAATTACAGTACTTTCCGTATTCATTTCTATTTAAAATCATGTTTCTCTCGACAACTTGATTTGCAGAATACATGTATATATATAAAATTTAAGATCAATCGGGCAGGATTTTTTCCCCTGATTGTTTAATAATAAATAATTATAGCACTTCCGGTAAAGATATCGAGGTCTCAAGTAGGTGTAAAGTTTTTTGAACCACCCTGTAATTATATAGTTACCAGCGTATGCAGCATCCACATGGAACCAAAGATTTTCCTTTTGACAGATTGGGCCAATTTCCTCCAAATTGTCAAATGCGCATGTTTTCGTTGTACCTAAAGTTCCACAGACCTGAGGAAAGTTCAGAACATGTACAGAACCATTTCTTTTATATTACAGTGACTTCATGATTAGTTTTTGTTATAATATTTTTTTGTGATAAAGTGTCTTTAATAATTCCTTTTTCTCTATCATGAGAAAATGTAAATATATAATAAAGTGTTTGTAAGACAAATCAGTATGCCAAAAAGAGAAGAAAGAAATAATATGGTGAAAATATCACAATTGGGTATAGGCTAATTATGATATTTACGATAATAGCGATATACATTGAATCAAGTAAACTACTTGTATTTGAAGAAGAACAGACATTATTGATGCTTAATTTCTGTCCAATTTCTTCTGCATTTTGTAATTTGTACAGTATATTATTAGAATGGCAGGCTCACAAACGGATACTTTGTTATAAACAACTAATTTCAAGTAACTTACAAAGAACGGAATAAGTCCCTTCTGCTTGTCTTCATCAATGACTTTTTGCAATGTTTCTGCTCTCATGACGCAGTTCTTGTCAGTTTTTAGCTCCCTAATGATTACAAGAGCCATTTTTGCAGCCTTAGAAACCGAAGCGTGAGATTGTTCTGAAGAAGAGAAAAAAGGATGAGAATATTCTCAGTATAACGACGCTTTTTGGTAATATTCAACTCTGTATATTTTAAATGTTGAATGGTAAACATGATAATACATATAGACTGTTCAACCGTATTGAAGTATTGTATGCTCAAATTCTTTGAAGATAGAAGATGTCAATACGCTGACTTTAGCACGATGAAACAAAATAACCATTTTACATGAATGCATTCGTTTACGATAACTACAAAATTTGTTCTCACTACGTCAGTAAAATATATAAATTGCTAAATAGCTTTATAGCTACGTGAATTCGAAATTAAACTGCAATGAAGTGATAAAAATATGTTGACTTTACCAGCAAACATCTATTTTTTTATTATTATTATTTTACACATCCAGTTTTCTGATAATGAGACTTGAAATACGACATTAATAATTAAAAAAAGATTACTAGCACAGAATTTGACTTCAAAAATTATTTCCTTATTTAAATCGAGCCTCTCACGTAAAATTGTCATTACCTGAGGTGTAAGCAACAAGTTTTCCTATTGCATTTTCATCACCAGTGTTAGCTTTTATTTCATTGAGTGCACGAGTTCTAGCAGTCATAACTGATACCAATGATGATTCACTTGCAGATACCTGAAATAAAACAAAAGAATAATTATCACTCGTTGCAGAGACGAAATCCACACAGTTATAAATAATTTATTTAAAGAGCCAAAATAATATTATTAAAAAAAGTTTGATATATTAATCTGATACAAGAAACAAAATGGCTCTCTTATGTTAAATGTGAATTCCTATGAAGAATTCTAGACTTACTAACTATTTTTAATTATGGTATACTGGTAATTATATATTCACTGTTTCATATACAGTAGATCTAATCCAAGGTGAAATTAACTATTTATGTTCTTGACAAGGTCAATATTGTTCTGGCAAAAGGACGAGGCGTTTTTACCTTTTAAAACACCTATTCACACCAATCACAAATAATTTCACTGTATTATGTTTCGGGCTCAATATTATTTCAATAAATTAACTACACAAACAAACTATCATGATTTATGTCTGTAAAGTAATCTTACAGTACGAAATCTTTCTACAGCTGTGCTAGCAGACAGTATTCGATCAATTTTAACTCTAGACTTTAATATAACAGTTGAAATGGCTAATTGTATGCAAATTAAAAAAAACTGCATGCAAATCAAAATAAATGATCAATCTTGTAGCATAATTATGCAAGATGAATTAAAAATCCTTTTCTTTAAATTAATTTATTAATAATTTCTTTAATTCTTTAAGTTGGCTTCTGATTGTAAACAGCTATCATTTTTGTTAATTTTTACCAAATTTTACCAATTCACTTGATAATGGCTTTTTAAAAGCCGAAACTGCAGTCGATAAATAAATCCAACAATTACAGAAGAACTTTAAGGCGGATTTTTAATTCATCCTACATAGTAGTTCTTCTGGTTCATCCAAAATTTAATCGCGAATGTACATGTAGCATATATAGTTACAGGTGTTATGGATGTAAGAAAAAAAGAATAGGACATTTGATGTTCCAAATAAGGGTTGTAGGTAAAAAAAAAAAAAAAAATGTTAATGAGGAAAGTAAAGAAATAGGAAACGGAATATACAGTAATTAAAAATTATAGTTTCAGTTTTCTTCTGCAAACAGCACGTTGATATCTCAGAAAACGTTAAAGAAATAATTTCAGCAATCTGTAGTAATATTATTTTGGTATATTAACCTGTATTAATCCACCTCCTCCTAGTCCTTCTGATGCAATAAATTCCTTTGGTAATCCACAAGCTTTACCCAACCAATCCATCATTACAACTTCCAATTCAGTACAAGCAGGACTTGTAATCTGAGAAGAAAAAACGTAACATGTAAAGTATAGTATTAATGTTTAATATACCTTTATTACTTAAATCTTAAATGTATTAAAATATTTAAATCTTAAATTAAAGAATGGAAGGTTTTGAATTTTTTATGAATTTTCTTCAATGAATTATGGTGAAAAATGGGCACTCTCAGAAGAGCATTCCCTCTAAGAATAAGTGAGAAAAATGTAAACAGAAATTGAAACATATGTTGACTTTCCTCAAGCACATAATTATCTAGAGAAGGGAAAACTCCCTAAAATTATTTTTTAAATATCAAGTTAAGTTATATGGAAATTGATTGTGTGAACACTTTAAAATAATGAAATTGCTATTTATTAACTGATTTTTTTTTAAACTCTGATGGATTCTGATTCAAACAAAATTACTGTAGTATATTTAGGAAGCAAAGTTGCAATAAATTACGTGTAAATATGTGATACTTAATTACTTACCCATGCAAATCCTGTGCAACTGATTGCTGAACATAAAATATCAGCAACAATTGCTGGATACGAATTGGCTGTTGGAAAAAAAGCATGGAAATTTGGAGAATGAAACTGAGTAATCTGAAATCAGAAATAAATATTTGTATTTTACTTCATAAAACCAAAGTTGCAATACTTTTACATAGAAACAATATTACAAATAAATTGAGAACAACAATAAAATCATTTTCTACATATACCCGCTCTATAATCCACAGTTGAATCCCTTTTATATCACCTTATGTTTTGAATATGAATGAAAAAGAAAACTGGCATCCTTATAATTTATCTATTATGAATAATTATAACACGATTCCCATTACATACAAATGGTTTAAAAGAATATCAACCTTTTTAGAGTCTTGTTTCTCTTATTTCATTTACTCTTTGTTAATCTCTGTAATTTGTAAGATGTTCTAACATTGTAAGTATAATGAGACTACTTGTGCAACATACAGTAATAATACTAATAAATTCAAAGGAAATTTTGCCAAATCTCACAATATTAATTAAAATATCAAGGGTTATTATATTATACTGACTATTAGAGGACCCTATAAGATTCAACAGTCGGGTGGTTTGGTACC
>JAQIWE010004620.1:0-10606 GCA_034698565.1 Campodea plusiochaeta
TATTTATATCAAGAAGACTAATATTATGTTATAATATCAGAAAAGTCAATTTAGCTGCAAGTAATCCTTTAAAAAAAAAAGAGCAAAAAGTAGCAAGCCTAACTAAATAATTTCATGTGATCAATAGCTGATAATTTCCTAAATAATTTTATTCACTAAATACGTTAAACACTTTTTTATGTTAGGAAATATTCAAAGCAACAAATGAAAAAAGTGAAGTAGAGTCCATTTCATTTGAACTATACAATACTGACTTTAGAGGATGCTATAGAAATTAAGTCAATTTTGACCATCCTTAATGTTAATTCCAAAATTACTGAAGATATACTTGCAGGAATTAAGAAAAAAGTGAAATTGTCAATAACAGGATTTAATATTATGCTTGCTACTCTTTCTTCTTTCAATATAATTACGAAAAAAAATACATTGAATTATGTTACAAAACAAAATACAATCATTTTGTTAGTCATCGTAGTGCTTTTCTACATGAAAGCCTTTAAAATTTTCTTTGGTAGCATTAATAAATATCACCTCAAACTTGACTTTAAACTCCGTCACAACCTCAAAGCAACATAAATTTGACAACACTGCAAATCACATCACACAGCATTGCCAAACTTACCTTTTACTCCCAGCAAAAAACCTGACAGTAACCCATGCAAGCAATGTTGCAACACTGCCTAAACTAACACCGAGAATCGCTCTGATTTTCCAATGAGCTTGTGATTCAGTAAGCTGCTGGTAGATGGCTTCAACTTGTTTCTTAGTTTCATTAATACTAGCAGAGTTTTCCACTACGAAATCTGCTCTATGTCGTTTCTCAGCTAGAGGTAGTTGTGAGTCTATTCGTAATTGAGCATCGTCTAAAGTGTACTGGTTACGTGACATTAAACGCTGGAGTTGGAGATCTTCAGAACTATAGGGAGTGAAAGAGAAATTAAATTACTAGTATGATCTTGTAATTTTTAATTATTGCTCTAACAAAGCCTGTATATGAAGGTTCCAGTTGTTCAGTCATTTTGAGGCAATATACATTTTAATTTGTAAGAATATTACATTATGACAAAAATGGAACTTTTATTTTAATAATAATAACGATTACTTTATTATATAAAAAAATAGTGCAAATTTCAAAGTAGTAAGTACAGAAGTAAATAATTTTTTATTTATTAATTATCATACAATTATAAGTTAAGACTTCATGTTTGTAAAGCTTAAATTTAGGTTCAGTAGGTTAGGTATGATAGGGTACATTTGGATATACCAGAATAGGTCAAAATTATGCTTGAATAGGTTTAATATCCATTTTGGATAGGTCAGATAACAGTAGCTTGCCCCGATCCAAAGTTTTTCCAAGATAAAATTAAAACACAATATATCTAATCCAAACCTTTCATTTTTACCAATCCCACCACATTATTCCTTACCATGACACAACAATGACTTTATGTAGATACGGTATAAGTGCTGCAGTCTCATACAACAATGGTACATCTATAACAACAAACTGATAACCACGAATGAAATAATATAAAACATCTTTCCATAGTTCTTTAATAACTTCAGGATGGGTTATTTGATTTAAACGTCTTCGTTTCTCTGGATCTCTGAATACAAGTTGACCTAGGGCTTCCCTGTTGAGTTCACCTGATTCTAGGAATACATCGTCACCGAACTCACGATGGATTTTCAACCATGCTGGTTTACCTGGTTCAACAACTGGGAAGAAGAGAATAATGTTAAATAGTATTTAAGTTTTTCTGTTATTAAAGTAATATTGTACATCGATGGAATGAAAATATGCAACAACTCCGCTTGTTACTTTATTGATTTCCTCGACATGTTTCGAAATGTAGAACATTTCATTTTCAAGAGGATAATAAAACCGAAGTTCCCATAATGGTAGGTGAAAACGTACACAAGCGGAGTTGTGGCATATTTTCATTCCATCGAAGTATAATACCACTGCATATCCTTCATAGTAGTAGTAATATTGTACATTTTGTAATATGGAAGCAGAGGTAAATAGGCCTATACTATTCAAAATAATACGCCCAACTCTGCACTGATGGAAGTTATTTATTGTGGATTAGTAGTTTGTACATGGTGATGAAGCTCATAGAATTGTTAAATTTTTAATCCATCTGATAATGCAAGTTTTATATGTTTTATCAATAATATTTTAATTAATTTTAATTTTGTTTGCAGATTGAGTGACTCATCGATGATGAATCATGCAGATTCGAAACTGGTAATTCAACAATAAATAACTTCCACTAGTGCTGAGTTGGACGTATTATTTGAATAATATTGTGCAATTTGCCAGTATTTACTCAATTTTAATAACAAATAATTTGCAATATATCTACTTTAATAGCCTATATATAAATATTACACATTTATGAGAAAACTGACACACGAACAAAATTACAACTAAGGAAAGTTCATTTATAATTATTGAAAGCTGAATACTTGAAATTCAAATTGTACATGTACGTTTTACCTAATAAGTCAAGGTCCTATATAAGACAGTATCAAGCTTAAACCTGTAATATTTTTCAGCATCTGTATAGAATTTTTCTTTGTTCTCTATTGTACTCGATTCTCAAGAGACCTTTAATCTGTGTTGGAAATTGTGACTTCCCGTTAAAAAATAATGGGTCTTTAAGGAAGGGGCCTTATTGTTGCTCTTTTAAGAGTTTAAAAGATTAAAAAACAGCTCTTATTATTATAACATTTATATTATGAGTTTGTTAATTTTAATAAACTACTTGTTCAATCTTTGTGAGTCTGTGTTCCTGTTAACAAAAAGATACCATTAGGCCTATCGCCAGACTTTTCTTATATCTATAGTAGCTGATATAAGAGCAACCAAATGGTTTATTTCTAGTCAGTATTCAGCCTGTTCTGTTTGTCATTTATATTTGGGCATTGAGGTACAGTTCTGTACCTCAATGCCCAAATATAAATGACAAACAGAACAGGCTGAATACTGACTAGTTTATTTCTTAGACAAACAGAGTATCAAAATTTCTATTTAAACTCACCTGTGCGTGCGAGTAGATCACAATCTATTACTGGTGAACCCAGTCCATAAAGTATTTTAGCTACAGCACTTTTCCCAGTTGCTATTCCCCCTGTGAGACCTACTAAAAACATTTTAAATAACACAAGTTCACAAAACACTGTAGATCACAGCTGAGACAAACTTCTTTGCGGAGTGCTGCCATCTGTCCTTGTGAAAAAAAAAAATCATCCTATCAAAATACCACCAACAAGACATCTATTTAAATACCCAAATAAATGAGGGTGTTTACTACGATGTCATTGACCTTTCGTAGTAATTTGTAATTGAAAAGTTGTTTACTTAAAAAGTTATTTGACCTATTGAATGAATGAAATGTCATTCAACTTCAGTTTGTAGGTCAAAATCATTCATTTTATATAACAAATTACTTTTTTTTGCAAGATATTGTTTTACGTCGTACTTTTGATATTTACGAACGATAATACGAAATAATTTCTGTATATTACGTACTTTTGGGATATACGTTTTCCTTGAAGTCGTAATTTTGACAGTTTACGAACGATATAATACGAAATAATTTCTGAATATTAGCAGGCTACATACTTTTGGGATATAGTTCTTTTACGTCGTAATTTTTATATTTACGAACGATAATACGAAATAATTTCTGCGTTTTACGTACTTTTGGGAGATGTCTTTACGTCGTACTTTTGCAGATATTTACGAACGGTGACACAAAATAATAATTTCTGCGTGTTACGTAGTAAAATAAGCCACGTAAGTGGTAAATCAAGCCAAAAAATATCATACCATAATTAAAAATATACAATTTAAACCATTTCATAGTATAAATTAAATCAAGGTTTATTACGGAACATTCGACGAAGGATAATTTACCGCATTAATTATGATATTTAAGATGTACGACATAATTTCTGCATATCACTACGTCGCGATCGCTCCTGGTACCACGTATATAATAATAACGTGTCACATAAATAAAGGTTGATTCGACGTACGAAAGTGCAGTCAGATCATATTATTCATTATTTTTTTTTTCGTTTTAGTTCGAATTTTATTTTCGCGATATGTCGATATTATATGATTTATGTAATGTTACGATTTTTGCGACCTCAGTCAGTCGTCTAAAACAGCTCCTAAACGTCTACAGATAGCTATTGAGAACCATAATTATATTTATTCAACAGTTCAAAGGCAATTTTATTCCGATTCTAAATATGCTTCAATTCTAAAATGTCAAATTCGACCAATATGGAATTAATAAAGAATAAAATTTTAATGCTTGGATTACACAAGATTCACAAATATATTTTTTTAAACATATTTAACAACTTTACTTTTTATGGAATGAATGTTTATTTAGTGTATGAAAACTATGAATGTTCTTAAAATTGTTGACACACTGTTTTATTATCAGTAAATATTTTATATACATTGTAAAATTTACAGCTACTTAATAAATAAAAAATAGATTATTTCCAGATGGTAAAATTATTGTTGTAAAAAATAATTTGCAAACACGAGACCTTTGGAAAATTTGAAATACGAAACAGCTAATACTTAATTATACTTTCAAAGGGAATTTAATGACAAAATTTAAAAAAATGTTATTACAAAAGACAATATATCATCAGAAAGTCTGAATATGACATGATATCTGATATGAATATGATATATTCTGAACTGACACTATTATTATGAGTTGTGTGCTATTCACACATTGTACTGTAGTAAACTTCAAAAAAATTAATATTAAATATCAACATTCTTTGTAAAATATATTTTCAAACAACTTATAAATAAAAGCATTCTTGACGTTTTTCTGTATTCAAGAATGTTTCTAACATTTTAGTTCGTCTATAATGTAAGAATACACTGGATGTAGTACTGATGAAAGTTACAATGTTCTTATTGTTGGTAATTCATCTGGCACCTGTGAAAGAAGAAAAAAATTGTTAAAGCAATAATTTTATGAGATTTTATGTCAGTTTGTTATACAACATAATTATAAGTATGAAATTATATGCTGTTACAAATCAGTGATATCAATATCAATAACAAATCAATAGCTCCAATTCCTATCTCATTATAATGTAGTTTAAACTGATAAAAATACTAACGAAAAATCTGACAGCTGCGTAAAAAAAAGACTGCGATTTAGAGAAAAAAATTCTAATTTTGCTATCTCATTCCCCACAAAACAACGCAATACAGATGTTTTTGCACTTGTTTTAAACGTCTTTTCAAGCTCTTTCCAACAGTACCAAGCACGCAATTTTAAGCTTTTCCTCACCAAAATTACGAATATTTATCCACTGGTCAGATTGACCAGTGAAAATTCAATTCTATATATCAAGAATCAAAGTCACTAGACTGTAACCAGCAGACCACTAGGAAATTCGAGCCCTGATTTAAACATAATTTGTACACAAATGATAAAAGAAAAGCAGTAATATTATTTGTAGGATATAATTCTAGACTATCAGGGTCATTACCAAATCACACTACAAAGCATATTTTCCATTTCCAATATTCTAAAGAGATTTTCTTACTTTTTTATGAGCAATCCATTTCTTGATCTTGCTGTGAGTTCTTATACTTTAACATGTGTAATCGATCAACAGTTCTACTGTATGATAAACATATACCAAGACGATTTAAACCACAGTACACCTGAAATAATAAGTTAAAATCAGATTATATAATTAAAGGGACTGGACAGCAAAATAGATTTTCTTTAATTTTATTGTACTGATAGTTCTAATATTTCTATAACATTTGGTATAAAAATTATCATCCTACTATTTTCCGTTCATGAGAAATGGCAATTTGTAAAAACCAGCATAAGAAGAGTTACCTGTGAAGTGAATTTTTGGATCTCAGCATGAAATAGCTTTACAACAACCAAACAGTTTTTATTAACTGAAGTAATTTATTATTTTAAGAAATTTTTAATAAAGAATGATCAAATTCCGACTAACTGTTCACAAGTTATAAGCTTCGAAAGATTTTGGAAGGAGGTTCACAGGTAACTCAGTGAGTTGTCTGTGAACTTCACGTGGGTGTATCTCCAAAATGACTGGAACGATTTTGTTCATTCTTTTTTTAAAAATCATCAAAAAATTCAATGGCAAATACTATTATCAGAACTCAAAACTTAGTAAAAAATTGGCTGTCTAGTCCCTTTAATTATTGATTTAAAAAAACATGACAAAGATAAAATGTATTGCAAAAACTGATTTTGCGAAGTTACTTTTAAATATATGATAAATTGATACAGGTAATGAATATAATAGATACAGTGGAAAAGTGTTACCGTAAATTAGTTGGAATTACTAATGGTACAGCGTACACTTAAAAATAAAAATCCTTTCCAAGTAAAAGAACTTTTGATAGGCCTCCTTAAAAAATTATTTTCAGTTTCACAGCATTATTGTTTCTTCTGAGTAAATAATAATTATAGCATAGTATAGAAATTTAAACCAAACAGTATTTCATGTTAGGAGCTAATTTTGATTATTCAGCTTATAATTATAAGCTCTTCAGCTTCAGAGCTTTCACAAAGTTTTACAAAATTTTTTGAAACCCCTCTCAATTTCTCTAGTTATATTTTCAGTGATTTATTTTTACAAAGCATTTAGAATAGGCGTACCATTATAAAAGAATACTGATTTATATATACCTTTTTAATATTTGTATTTTTGAGAAGATTGGCTACAGCTGCTTGCATTTTATTAATCTTCTTGTTTTTGGCGTATGTGAGTATTGCTATAACACATCCCTGCGTTGGTGTGAAACTATCGTCGCTAGCTTTTGTCTTAGATAAACCTCGTAAAACTTCGAGAGAAAACGGTGCAATTTCACGTAACTCTCCTTCAACTTTTCTCCAATTAATGTTGTCAAGCGAGACTGGTTTATCACAATTAAGAGAAGTCATTTGAGTAAACAGTTGTTGTTCTTCAAATATTTTCCTACGCACAAAATTGTGTAGAATAATTCTCTGTTTTTGATTGCTGTAAATCTCTTTCAAAAGTGTTGATATGTTCGCTCTTCCGAGTCCAGTTATTTTACACGGCTGGGGCACTTCTTGAATCAAGGGCACGTCACAAGCCATGGGGGCCGAAATGTCATGGAAATCTAGTTCTGTCTCAACAACTTTAGTCACAGGCAATAATATTTCTTTACTTGGTTCCGCTCTAACCGGTTGAGCTCTAGAGTACGTCTTCCTGCACCACTTTGGCTGAACAACAACTTGTAAATCACATACTTCTTGAGTAGTACCAGAAGTTCTCAGTTCACAGTTTGGTGGGTAGTAATTGATTTTTCCTTCTTCTGCTGTTTGCATTGTGTTTTCTTCAAGTGTTTCTTCTAATTCTAATGTCGTCTCTTCACTTTCTTGAGTTTCCAATTGAGATGTTGTCACTTCAATTTCTTGAGTTTCCAATTGAGATGTTGTCACTTCACTATCTTGAGCCACATCTTCCACTACTGACTTAAATCCTGTTTCAACAACTTCCTGAGTTACGTTGTCCACATTATCAATTATCATTTCATGAGAGTAACTTTTCCTTCCAATATACACAACATTAGGTAACTTCTCTTGACTTTCATCTCCAACTTTAACACGTTTCTTTGGTACACTTTCACCCGGAAGTAACGGTTCAGTGGACTCTTTCTTACAAGATACGTACGTTCCTTCTTTCGTTTGTTTAAAAAAGTCTTGAAGGTTCCGATGCATTTTCTCATAGCCTTCATTAAACATTCTGAGAAACCTGTGACACAACTTACATAAGTAACGTTCATCTCCTTGTCTCTTCATATGTGGCGGAACTAATATGTCTTGATGACCTTCAATTTGTAACATTTGTTCTAATGCAAAGTATACACGTTTGCCAACGTTTCTTGATCTGGGAATTTTAGCAGAGAGTGATGAAATGTCATCACGAGGTTTTATAAATTCATTGCAGTTGCAACAATACTTGTTTTTTGGAGCAGCAGAAGAGAAGTATAAATCATCTGGGGTACATTCACTAACAATAGTTTCTGTAGCAACAGCACTGTCTTTAATATTGCACTCATTCACAGTAACTGTTTTATTTATAGGATCTCCAATTGTATTTGACTCACAATTGCTAACAGTTTCATTATCTGGAACAGTCTTGACTTTAACTGAACTTGGAATAACTTTATTATCACTAACAGCTACAAATCGAAATGGTTTAGGTACCGGTTCTTCTACTAAAACTGGTTCAGATTTCACTGGTGAACTGGTACAGCTTGGTACCATTATCACTTTACAAAGCTTTGTAGGATCAACTGTAGTTTTAATGGTGGATAAATAGTTTTTAATAGCAACTGGTGGTTTGATCTTAAGTTTTTGTTGAAAAGTTGAGTTTGGATCGAGAGGAAATTCTGGAAGTTCATTTATCTCTGATTGTGAACACATAGGAGCAGGAGGGCAGTCGATACTTGATGATGTCTTGGAAAGTTCCATCTTTTAGTCTCACAGAAATAAATACGGTTACGGGTTGATATGAAAGTCTTCACTGATGTTTCTTCATGATGATACAGCTACGGAAATTACTGTTAAAGGAAATAAAAAACATAATTAGGACTGCTCCGCAAAACAGTCAGACTTTGTCTGACTAAATTAGGCCTATCTTACAATATGTATATGATATGATTTTATTGAATATTTCAAATCCAATTATGCTGATGAAAAGCCTTTTATATAGTCAGTTTTTTTACTGTATCCCTAAGTCATTTTCAGTCAGAAAACTGACTACCAGCTTTATAGGCCTATTCTTCAGGGAAACATAAAACCTTAAATTTGTTATCAGAGAAATAATGGGCAGACAAAAATAAACCTCTTTTAACAGTTTAACACAAGCCGTGAAATAAGATTTATCACCACTTGTGTTGACAGTCAGGTACGCAGCATAAAAACTACTTGATGGATTTTTCTGAAATTTTGATGAGTGTCTTAGGCATGGGTGGGAAATGTTCCTTTTGTTCCTGGTAATATGATTTTTCCATAATTTTCGTTTCCTATGATAGGTTTCAAAAAAGCAAATGTTTTTGTTGATTTTTTCAATTTCACCTATCGCCAGTGGGAGAAATTAGAAACTATTAGTGTTTCCATCGGGTATCCGGGTACCCACTTTTTCTTTTGGGTATTTGGTAGAACTTCGGGTAATTATCAGTAAATAACTACGCCGAAAACGAAAAAAAATGGTAATAACAGATAGAAAACAAAAAAGTAAAGAAATCAGCAGATCATTTTTCGTCTCGTACGTATTTATAAAATATACTCCCAACTTAGTAGTATGATTGTAGAAAAAAATTATGACTTTGAAAAAAAAAAAGGTTTTTTTTTGCATTTTTTTTCTTGCAATTTCGTTCCTGATTATAGCGATCCGTTCCCGGTAATTATATTACCAAATTACCACACTTTTTCCACCCATGGTCTTAGATCTGATTAAAGAACAAGATACTGAATTTTCAGATGTTTAGCTTCAAAATTAAATGTTTAGCAGAGGACAGTGCAATCAGGTTTCCCTCAAAGCAAACTCAATGGTTCAGAATGAAATGAATATAACAGTAACAATATTTTTCAAGATGATTAATTCATAACTTGTGCGTGACATCATAGAACTAAAATCACAACTTATGAAGTTAAAGATATGATATTTTAGTATGTTGAACTTCAATTCCATAGCCTATAAAACACTCCTGAAAACTTTTTCACCGCCTGTGTTATAAAATAGGAAAAACGTCATTTTCAATAAATCGCTGCGCAAAAAATAAGACACTTCAGGATCTAAAATTTCCAGAAGTGTTTTATATCGAACAGCGAAATAGATTTCCTTTAATTTTCCTATACTGATAGTATTAATTTTGTTTTTTTTATATAAAATTATCACAGGCCTACTGCTATTTTCCGTTCATGAGATATTGTGATTTGTAAAAACTAGCATGAGAAGAGTTACCTGTGAAGTGAATTTTTGAATCTCAGCATTTAATACCTCCACAACAACCAAATAGCTTTTATTATATAAATAAATTTATTTTAAGACTTTAAAAACAAGAATGATCAAATTCTGACTTAGGCCTATCACATGTTATAAATTCCGAAAGATTTTGGAACTGAGGTTCACAGGTAACTCAGGTGGTTATCTGTGAACTTCAGGTGGGCATACCTCCAAAATGACTGGTCCGATTTTGTTCATTCCTTTTTCAAAAATCATCAAAAAATTTAATAAAAAAATACTAGCCTATTAACAGAACTGAAAAAGTAGAAAAATCACTGTCTAGTCCCTTTAACATACTGAAATTTCAGATCTCCAGCTTAAAAAATAATTTTTAGCAGACGACAGTGCAAGTAATGAATTCTTATACCTGAGCTGTTTTCTGGTACTGGCAATACCCAGGACTGCAGAAATAAAGGTTAACAGTAAGAAATAAATTTTCACTTCGCATTCCACCATAAATTCGCCTATTGCACGAAAAGCGATCCTGTTGGTTGAACTAATCCAAAATGGCGTGCCATGGTGTATA
>JAQIWE010004621.1:0-10605 GCA_034698565.1 Campodea plusiochaeta
CTATATATACTACACCTGGATTAAAGGCTCAAATCTGAACTGATGAATTTCATTCCAGTTAGCTAATTATTACAAATTGTGAATTCCACTTCTCATTTGGCATTTCCTTGTATGATGTCATGTTCTCCCCATTAACCAATCACCTTGCCTGAAACTGAATGATATATTTTTTACTTTCAACCATACTTTATTCTAGTAGACCTGCTGTCTTGTCTCATAACAATATTATGGTGGTTCTATGTGAGTAGCCCCCAGAAGCATGGGCATGACGATGAAGGAAAATAAAATTATATTACTTGAGAGATAATGATTGATAAAATGAATTTATGAAGTTAAAGTGCTGAAACTATCTTATAATGTATTCAAAATAAATAACACAGACCTGTTCGTTTTAAAGTAAGACCAAATAATAATTTTATTCAGTTAAAACTTATAACGCAATTATTTATTTCATGCTATTATCCAAAAAACTTGAAAAAGTAACGAAATTTAACAGTTAACTCATTTTAATTTTATAATACTGACGCTGTATTAAATTATATTTTACAGGTTACAAGAAAGATAATCTCTCAAGTAATATTGTGGTATGGGTTATTAAACCATAAGAACAGAAGAAGGTGGCAGAGCAAATAATGCAAAAGAAATTTGTTACTTAGAAAGATTTTTAAATTATATATCATGAACTAAAATATTAATTTCTTGATTACTGAATTGTAGTTACTACTGAGATTTTCAGACAGAACGTTTCTTGTATTTCACATCAAATTAATATGATCAATAATGATTATAAATAAATTGATATAAATAATATTTGAAGGCCATATTTGAAAATTATTGTAGAACTATTCTCCACTGAGTTTTGACTTTCACTGTCGGAAATCAGGAAAAGTATAGAAAAACTTCACAATGTAGCATATGTTTTATTAATAATGCTGAAATCTTTCATGGAGCATTATTTTTTCATATATATTTTCTGAACTAGGTGACCTCCGGCTTATAGCCATCACTTGTCTTGCTACGTACTAAAGTCGACCAAATATAACTACAGTAGGCGCGGGTGTCTTTGAATCGCCTTGAAAGAAAACTTAATGTAAAAAATGATTATTATTATTATTCAGGGTCACCATTTTACAGTTTGCCCCTCACATTAGACATTTGTTTGGTATGCCTACCTTGACCGAGTCTCAGGAGTGGGTTACAGTGTAACAAAATATCACCCGCCTATAGTTATATTTGGCCTCTATAGATCATGATACTCTATGACCATCAGAACCAGTACGTATGGCAAGACAGAGCCATTGCATTACTTTTTATGTTTTTATTAATTTATTATTTAGCGCGCCTTGTTAAAAATTGAAATTGCACTCTTGACTATTGTTATAACAGAAAAGGTCATGGTAGTGTCACTGTAAATATTGCATAAAACAACATACAAATTAGCATATTTTCTAAATTATTAATTTCTGGAATGACCTGATTTGTGTGGTATTTTCTGAATATACAGTATGTATATGTACGTTTTTCATTTCTTTATAAGATTAGTGCTGATGGTGAAGTCTACTGAAATGATTTTGTAACCTTATTGTTTAATAACATTAATGCATCATTTTGAAGAACATGAGACATTCTTACAAATTTAATAGAGATCTTTACTCATGAATTAGAAGGATCTTGATCAATATGGTTGAAATTTTTACACTGATATAATGCTGAAATAAGTAAAATCTATACAAAGGTTTTGTAAGATAAATTTATGTAAAAGTATGAGCTCTGCCACCTACTTGTAAACTACTGTACTATGGACTGAGTAGTTTAATCCCACTGTAGTGATTATGTTTAACAGTTATCCGCTATTATTATTATTATTGCTGTAACGTTGAGAGCCCTTATAACACAAAGACATTCTTAAGTCATGTTCACAACAGAAGATGGTGAATGAATATAATAATCAAACATCTATAGTAAAGTATATTACTACTTACTATTGTCTTAAAGGTCAAATAGTAAATAATTGGATTAAAATCTCCCTAGTGTATTAAAAATTCACAAAAAATTATTCAGTTATCCAAACTCTAAAGAGGTATAAACATGTAAAAAAAAAGCCATGTAAAGAAAGACTGAAGAGTTTTTTCAGCTTTACAATCTGTAATATTATTTTAAAATGCTAAAGAATGTTTATACGCAAAAGAAATTCCAAACTAGCGACATGATTAAGAAATCGCAAATTTGTTGCTTTTTACAGCATTGTTTTTTTTATTTACATTACCTGTGTCACATTCATGATATAAAGCGTTTTTGTAGTTCAATAAATTATTGTCGTAAAATAATAATAATAAAAAAAATACTTTTTATGTTATGTTTATCTATAAATTCTTGCGTTAGATGGCATTTACTCATTATGTATTATATGTATAATTTAACCTTGTAACATTTTTTGTTATTTCATATTCTTCTTTACTATAATTATTATTATTAAAACAATATTAAAAATATATGTTACATATAGTTTCAAATTTTATTACAAAACCAGAAAAGATACAGAATCAGCAAAGTTATTAAACTGAAACTTATTGTTTGTAATCTGGAAATGGATTTCTAGTGTAAACAATAGACCTATTTAGTTTCAGAACCTACCACTGACTAACCAATAAATCTTCTATTGTGGATATGATATTAATCTGAATTAAGAATGTTTTTGTGTTCTTCTAATTACCTTTTCATACGCTCCACTGCACGTGAATAATTTATTTTTTACATTTCCATAAAGTTAAATCCATGTTTATTTGAAAAGCATGACTTTCTGTCCTGTAGTTAAATAATGGGTCATAACTGAAGTAAATGAACAGGATGCATTGAAATAACCCAGGAAAAAAAAATTATGAAGACAAAAATCGAGCTAAATAGTCGAAATCAATATGATATAAGAACGTCAGACACTCAAATAATGTAAATCACAATTTAAAAAATCACTGTAATGTTGCATTATGTTCACAAAATTTAAAATAGTGAAATCATTCAACAGAGTATAAATATTCTCTTAATCTTTCGGAGTATTTGCTGACAGTGTACTTAAATATAATATTTCTGGAATAGACTTCAAATGAATAGTGTACAACAATGACCTTTATCGCTTTTCTAAACACATAAAATAATCATACGCTATTTAATTGACAACTCGTAAGCCAGATCAGTATTGTGTGTGAGAATATCATAAACATATTGATGCTTTTGGCAAACACACGAGAACATAAAAAAGGTAACTCACGGTTAATAGATATTCTGCTCTCTTAGTCTCAACTGAAATATAAAAAAGTTATATTCTCTAAAGGTATTCCATTATTTACAAAAAAAATGTAAATCATATTCTACAACACAGACATACTAAAAGATGCTTTATGAAACAAAATGAAGATAATTTCATAATAACTGCTGTAAGAATGGATTTTAACAGACAAACTCTTATTTTAAAGTGCCAACACAAATGGTTGTGATTATACAGGGTTATTGCAAAAGAAGGGGACAGTTTCGTCATTTGATTACTCGAAAACTGTTCAAGATTTAAGTAGTGTGTTTTACGTTTTAAATCCTAATAAAAACAGCAATTTCTGTCGATATTTCTGCAAAGAACCTTTTCTTTTATCAAGACTAAACTTTGCTTTTATCAAGACGAATTGCTGTTTTTATTCAGATTTATAACGTAAAACACACTATTTTAAAACATGGATGAATCCGTCTCACTCAGAAGAAATATAAAACTGTTCAAGATATCAAAATACAATTAACATGGTTTAATACAGAAATTTATATAGTTTTATTTTGCAAATGATGTTTTCTATCTGTGTACCTTTAGTCAAACGACATATATATATGCAATAGTCAAATTCGTGACTTCAGCGTGATGTCACCATCCAAAGAAAATGGAAATTGCCATTTTTGAAGTTAGAGGGCTGCAATTTTTTTGTTTTGTAATTCAATTAGTTTTAAAACATTCCTCAAAATTTCAGAAATTTCCATGAAGTATTTCTTTCAAAAGTAGCAATTTTGATAATTATTTGATGACATCACATGAAAGTAATGAATTTGACTATTGCATGATAGGTTGTCATTAATGTCGTACGACTAAACGTGTTAGAGGTAGAAAATCAATCATTTGCTGAATAAAACTATATAAATTTCCCAATGAAACTATGTTAATTATGTTTTAATATCTTAGACAGTTTTCGAGTATCGAAATGACGAAACTGTCTACTTCTTTTGTAATAACCCTGTATACTGTGTCTATGAATGTGTGACTAGCATCGCAAATTGTAAGTAGCAGCATACAATATGCATCGGTGGATGCTGAGGGTTCAACGGAAGAAAAGTAATAAATATATTGGAATTTAGTGGAGCAAGCTGCAAGTGAGACAAAATACATGTGATAAATATACAGATTACATCATCACAAGCTACAGAACAGAAATAGAAATGAACAAAATTATTTTAACTTTCCTGACAAGTTTTTGTTTACTGGCCATTTATCTGTTTATATAGTTTATCTTTCTCGGATTTTTTTAATTCAGGAATATTTTGAAAACGAGAAAATTATTGTTTTCATTTAAAAATATTTTGCTCATAATGTTTTCCCCATCACACAGATACCTATTATAGTTTGATTCATATTCCGTGTTACAATGTGAAATAATGCAATCATATTCTCTTCTTGAATCTGAATTATTAGTGCTGCTTTCCATTGCTCTATTCGCGTCAGAAGCATGAATGTTTTTTTGTCTGGTTTTTCAGTTCAAAGGTTATGACAGCATAAGTATGTACTTCGTATATATTGGGATGATTCATTTATGTAAATAATATATTAAATTGAATAAATTCCACATGCGTGTTTCAAAGAATTTACAAACATTCCTAACAAATATTCATTACTTTATTAAGAGTTTAAGAAAAAGTATATAGTATTACTGTTCAGACAAAGTAAATCTGGTGGTGAGAATTTAAATATTTTATATGAGTTAGCAGTGTGAATTTACAGATTTAGGAGGGATAAAGGGCAGACATAACATAATCACGTCAAGAGAAAAAAATTGTAAAAAAAACATGAAGTAAATCGTTTACTAATAATGCTGACGTCAAGAGTATAATTGTTACTAGTGTTACTTATAACAGAAAAGTTTAATTTATCAAAGCTTGAATTTTGTTTTCTGAATAAATTTACCGATATTTGCCTCTTTCTGAGATTCTCGAGATACTGTCACAATTCTCTATAGACAAAACAAAAATCCATATTATGCAATAGTGAAAAGGAAGCATCTTGAAAAGCCATATATCTGTGCCAAGTATAGAAATCATTCAGTTATAGTGGCAGACTAAAACTTTATGATGTAGCATGAAATTCGTGAACTTGAATAAATCAACAGAATATTATGGCAATAAGAGAACACAGGCTCTAATTATGAGGGAGGGCATATTTAGAACCGCTTCGAGACAGCACTAAGAGAACACTGGAGGACTGTCACTGTTCATTTTGAGGCCCCTTAAAATAGGTCGATGTCGAAGAACTTCCGAGCGAGTACCACCATGACTGGCGCGAGCGAAGAAAATTTTCAAATATTATAGTAAAAACTACCTATTTCAAACCATTTTTAATGATATTTTCCTCAAATTTCCGATATTCTTTCACTAATCTTTTTAGTTTCAATTATTATTTTCGAGATATCTAATTTCTCATAGATTACACTTATTTTATATTTTCCGAGGAATAAAAATTCTCGTCCGACCGGGGGGTACAGACCTGCCCGACAGATGGGTATGCCTAAGTATGTTTTAATATTTAAGTTACTTGAAAACATTATACTTGTAACATTATAACTTCGGTTACTTGCAGCTGGAATTAATTTGTATGTATTTTGAAATACTAGTAAGTTATAATATAATTATGCCAAAAATATGACATACGATACCATCATGTTATAAGCCTATTACGATATTATAATAATAATACTTTTTATTCAGATACCTGCTAATGTTATTAACTTAATAAATTTTAGAAAATACATGTTTACAACTGAACGGATAACTGTTACCGTTTTGATATAACAGATTGCTTAACTTTTCAACTGGGATTGCCCGGGCTGCCCCCATTACATATCTAAAAAAGAATCCGAATTCTATTTCCGCCATACACCAATCATTCTTTCCATGGCCCTACCACTATACATTAGTGTGTGATGTCTGAACTCTCTCGTGCAA
This sequence comes from Campodea plusiochaeta, assembly GCA_034698565.1. Classification (NCBI taxonomy): domain Eukaryota; kingdom Metazoa; phylum Arthropoda; class Diplura; order Rhabdura; family Campodeidae; genus Campodea; species Campodea plusiochaeta. Next base: position 6,244 of record JAQIWE010004621.1, read on the forward strand.
TAACTCACTTTCTCCTTTTCCCAAAACAATAAACCCCCACCACCATGAAGTATGAACATGTTGGAAGGTGGAGTGGGGCTGTAAATTAATAACAGCACAGCTTAAATTAAATTTGCTGCTGAGTGAGTTGCAATACAGAACGTTTAATATGCTGGAGAGCACTGCGGGTGTGCATTGGAAAGAGATAACAGAAATTTAGGATATTTAGAGTTTATATTCAGGAAGGTATCGAAATGAAAGTGAAAGCAGTTGCCAGTTTCTCAATTAGATGTTTCGGGATTTTCTGATTTTTTTTCTTTCATAATTTAGTTCTGCTCTTAACATCTAGCATTTTCTGTTGGCTATTTTATTAGATAAGAAAAAAATGATTTAATAGTATACAGAAAACCAATATTTACATGAAATATTTTACATTGTAAAACTTTTATTGTATTATTCCTTCAAAATCTGTAAGTAACTTTTTGAATTATTTTGAAACGAACTCTTATAATGATAGAACCTGTTTGAAACTGAACGGAAAAATGTTACTGCTTTGCTATGTTTCTGCCCTTCTTCGGGTCGGCATAAAGTGTCATTTGATGCAATATAAATGAGTCACGTGATACCTTAGAGAAATCTCAATTGCACTTCTAAAATGTTTCAGTACAGGGAAAATGCACTCGTGTAGCTTATACAACAGTTTTATAACGGTAGCTGCACGTGTACTTGAATAATAGAAATTGAAGAGAACTCTGTGTAATGGGTATATATAGTAGAGGTATGACGTGGAATAATTTAGTGACTTCTGCTACTCTTTGTGGAAGAAATATTTCAACCGATTTCAACTGTAGTGTTGATCTGTACCGGTACCGTAGCTGTCATAGGCGACGACCGCGGAGGTGCTCAGGGGCTAAAGTACCCGCTAAGCAGATCCAGGGGGGCTTACACAAATCAGTTTTTATTACCAGTATCACTAGGAATGTGTTTGAGGAATGAAAAACTGTAAAAAAGCGATTTTTTTTGTTAAAATGTCATAAACTTCTCAAAATCCTGTAATTTCGACTTAAAGAATTTTCTTCTTGGTTAAAAACGTGTGAAATTTGTGACCATGGCGTACTGACTTTTATAAATTTAGAAAAAAAAAATATTACGATGCGCCGATAGTTTACAAAATATCAGAAAAAATGGACTAAAATAGAGGGTTCTACCATAATTTTTCAAAATTTCTTCGCTCGCGACAACCATCCATGGTACACTAGCATGGTTGCGCTTCTCGGACTGTCTTCGGCATTCCCTAATTTTCAATCACCCTGCAGTGAAGTTTTCACAAGTCGGTGCCGATGGTAGCTGTTGTTTGATGTTTTTTTACTACTTTTAGGTCATTATGTGCTGACCGTCTTTCTAGAAGAGATAAAATTTTGAAAGTAAACTGACCAGATATTAATTTTCGTCATTGTCAGTGGCTCAGTGCATGATCAAGGATAAAACTAGTTTTAGAGAAGGAAAAAATAAGTCATTGGAGGTGCTGGCGTGAGCTATAAACTTTGAAAAGATGTAGTGAGAACTATTTCGAGATATGACAAAATTTCCTTTGAATTAAATGTAGTTTACTCGAAATAGTGCTTACTTCAATATAATGTATTAAAGTTATGCCTATTTTAGGCCGTTTTTGCTGATATTTCCCAATAATTAGTATTAAAAAATGTACATAAGTGTGGACAAAAATAATGAAAATTTTAGTGAATTTCAAGAACATAATTTTAAACAAACATGGATGTGAAATTTCGATCATACAAGTAGTTATAATCTTAATAATTAACATACGGTTGGTCACCTAATTTTCTGTATTTTATGTTGGTTTAATGTAAGGCATTATATATTTCGTGTTTATCTGTACAAACTTATATATTATAAACTTATATTATTTACAAAAAATATGTAATTGTAAAATTCGAGTATGACATTTTCACTGAGAAACACTGAAAATTAACCAAGGGCGTATCCTTCCGACGATCCAACTATACTAGCACCAGCAGATCTGGTGGTCGGAAAATTTGTTTCCGAGTATCATAATTTTGTAATTTCTAGTTTTTTTTTAGATGAAATTGAAGCTTTTGTTATTTTCTAGGATGAAACAAATATCATACCTTTCCTCACAATCGATAAGTCTATTTAAAGAACATTATTAAAAATATGTAAAGAAAAATATCAAGAATGAAAACAAATCCAAATAAACCTCTCTTAATTATAAATTAAACTAACAAGAGGAATTGTTATTTAAATTTAAAGTTCTAGTTTTAAAGGAATAATCACATCCACATGACACTAACTGATAGTAAGTAAAATGTGACTGAATTCTACTACACATCAGAAAACTATACATTAAATGTAATTTATATTTTGCATTTCAGTTTCTGTACCTGTTATATCTGACAATCTTTCGTCTTCCTTTTCATAAGAGTTTTAAGCGGAAATGATCCGAAGGGAACATGGTTTCTATGAGTATGAGACCAGCCGAGATCGCGACCAACTCTCGTCGCCCTTTTGGAGAGATGAGGCTGGTATTTTTTAACGAGATCGAGACTAGTATTTTATTTCTAAAGATACCGAGACTGGAATTTTTTAACGAGAACAGGTTTCGTCTCGTTCACTTACGAGTTAATCTGCTATAACCTAAAAATTCATAAACTTTCAATAAGTTACAAGGTTCTTACATGATGATAATTATGTACTCACTAAAACGTTCAAATATACTTTAAAAAACTATCAGTTTACTAAATTAATAGTATTTTGTAAACCGAAATGCCAAAGTTCTAAAAAAAATACTTAAAATACCATGTTTTTATTTCAAAAACTAAACATTTCGGGAACTATGATACATTTTCGCGAAACCGTATATTTTTCTAATGTAATAACAATAAAATAAAGTTTAAAAACCTAGCGGGACCAGCAACACGAGACTAGACCGAGACCAGAAGTGAGCTTACGAGACTGGACGGAGGTCACCCTGGTCTCGTCTCGTAGGAACTCTGGAAGGTGACACTTTGTTCCTGACTTTTTTTAGCTTAGTTAATATTATATTATATTAAATAATAGTAATATGAAAATAATTAGCCAACAGTAGGGTTAATCATTTTCGTATTGGATATATAATACGATTAATACCTCTGCTTCCATTCACTAAATTTAAATAATAGTGTTTTTTTACTGCAGCACAATTTCTTTCTATGGTCGAAAATATTAATTCCGATTTTCCCACTTCTGAACAAAATTGACTCTATAACAAGACAAGTGAAAATAATTTGGAGTCAAGATTTCTAAATTATGAAGGATGAAGTGGTACTTGTTTGAAACAATAATTTGTAGTTCATCAAGCAAAAGTTATTTTCCATTTTTGATTGAAAATATTTAATACGTTGAAATTAAATCAAAATATTACATGCTTGTGCTGTGAATTAAACGCAACAATCCGTACGATCAAAATTCAGATCATTTGACTAATGACGCCATGCAAACATGATAAACCAGCTTGGAAGAATTTGACTAACCATGGCAATGATGGAATACTAATACATTACGAAAAATGTGCATCCTGTTCATTTTCATAACAAAATCTAATATCACAGTTTGTGAAAACTCTAAACAAAATTAATTCATATAATTTAGTAGAAATAATTGTACTGTTTAGTTAAAAGAAAAGTAGTGGAAATAATAATGTGTTAAAATATAATTATTTTTGCAGTTATGGAACGAAGATCGAAATATAAACTCTAATGCCTGCTCCTTTTTTATTTAGAATATAACAGAACTGTTATTGACAGGATTAAAAAATATCTACTAAGAGTCATGCAATAAAATTCGAACTAATTAATATTTTTCTTGAATGCCGCCGTTTCTCGCGCACTTTAAGCATGCATGATGTCGGAATGAACCGCGATGCATGTTCTATCACACGCTTCTTGACTGCAAAAATACAGGGCCGTAACTAACCCTTGTTATTGAGTGTGGGAGTGAAAAGGTAATTAAAAGCAATGCGTCTCTGCTACAGTGGGCAGGGCGTTAGGGGCATCTTCGTTCAGCCGTGGTCCTCTCCGCTGCGCAGGATTCAGCAAGTTCGCCAAGCTGGCCAGGTCCGTCACAAGAAGCAGATCTGTCATCGTGTCGCAGTTCGCATCCCATCTGCCAAATGTCAAAGAAGCTGGGAAGCAGTCGCATCTGGCTCATGTAAGTGTACTCTTAAGGTGTTTTGCATGAAATATATATATATTTGGTGTACAGATTGGTTCTTCGCATTTTGTAGTTGATTGATTACTAAAAAATGTGCCTGAAACTTTTTATGTTTACCTTCTGTACTGAATGATGCTAATAATCATGTTTTGTCCC
>JAQIWE010004622.1:0-10604 GCA_034698565.1 Campodea plusiochaeta
CTGCCCAAATTTTTATTTGTGTATTTATTGTTGTATCGACCGCTAGGGGTAAAACCATCTTAATATTAACATTGCATAAAATGAGTCTATTTCATTATTAATATAACCATACAGATATTTTTGTATCATTATTCAGAGCATTACAAAAAAATTAATCTCACAGAAATATAATCAATAATAACTTGATAATTCCGTCACACTGATTATTTTCAGTTGTCACATTTGAAAAATATCATTTACACTTCTCATAAGTTTTTGAAAATTGAAATCACACAACCAGATAATTTTTATTATCACATATTTTTGTATTATTTTCTCAGAGCCTACCAGTAGAAGTTGCCTGAATCCAGCACATGCCACTTCAATGAGCGAACTACTGGATCAATCCTCGTGTGTTACAAGAAAACTCAAGTGCTTTTTATTTCGGGAGAAAAACTTGAAAATGTGCCTGAAAAGTTCTTTGGTTCAGAAAAAAATCAAGAATAATTTAATAGAACCAGCAGAAAATAATTTCGAAGAAAGGAAAACATTAATACTTGATGACATATCTTTAGTTATTGGTAGTTTAGGGTATCTCAGTCATTTTTATACAACTTTAAGTAAGACTGAACATAATTATTGCGCTGAAAACAATCAATTATTTCAACTGCGAACTTGCACAAATAGTTTTAGCACCAATTTAAAGTTGTTTCCTGATTTCATTGCTCGATTTTTCATCTCAGTGAGTAACTTGACATTTCAACATCAACTCGATGATTGCATAACGAAAGTTTTGAAAGAAAATTTACACAACTTAAACTGCTTTGTTGACCAACTGGCAAATTCACCTACAAATTTCTCATCGGATTTTGAGCCATCATCTGGTTCACATGACACTGCGAAGAGCTACACGGACCCCAGAACTTTCAACATTTGTTTCGGGGTATCTGGTATAGTTTTAGGAATAGTTATAATAATTGCAATAATTAATGCGTACTACAAGCAATTTTACAAGCCAGGGAAAGAAAAAAGAAATGCAAACAGTGACATTAGTTACAATCATTCACCACTTAGTGTCTCTGGTGTTTACGATGACGATCCTAATAATGCTGGTTACGATACTGGATATTCTGATTCGATTTTTGACGAGCAACAGCGCATGAGAAATATGGCGGAAACAGTTCAAGTGCAACAAGAACCAAAACGGTTAAATCGCAACGATAGATATTATGATCGTGAATTTTCTGATAGCTCAGGAAGATTGGTGAATGCAGCTTCAGGTGTTGTTTCAGTGATTCAGCCATCACATTCCAGTAGACGAGTTGATGAGTTAGAAGATAGAAGAAATGTGAGGTTTCCAACTCTGCCAAGATGCGATTATTAAAATCGAAAGTAGTTTTATCAAACAATCTATAGAATAAACAATAACTATATGATTGCACTATACAGTATATGGAACCTTTGTGTCTATAATGATCCTCATATGTTGTCATTAATTCAATGGTACGTAATTGGATTTTATATTTCCATAACATTAAATATTCAAAATAAAAATTCTCTTTATAAATCTCATTTTTCTCATTAGAGCTATAGATATAAGGATAAATAAAAAAAAATGAAGAGAAGATGTGAATAACTTATTAAAGAAACTTATACTTCCTGTTCCGACTTATTCAAAGCAAAAGTTTAATAAATTTCCGATTTCATTGCATTATAATAAATATTTGCTGATATAGTTTAATACATTCTGTTGCTGTTAAACATAGCAATAGATAATCTCAAACCCTGAAATAATAAACTCACTTAGCCAATTGGTTTGAGCTTACACACTAGTACATCTCTTTAACAAATACTGTAAATTATAAAATACATTTATGTATTGCATTGCTGGAACTGTGTAAAATAATTCGAGCGAGAGATGAGTCACTGTTGGTGATGGATGCAATAATAATAATGTAAGGATTTTTATAATATTATGATCCTTGACGCTTTTCGATTATCTTTAGTTATTAGTGGTGATCTCTGATAGTCTTCAGAGGTCACAGAACCTTACAATGATTTAACCTATTTTGATGATCTTCAGAGAAAATTATTACGATCGCGTAAAATTATTTGCGATCTTTCGTGATCGTTTAATGTTGTTAGTGACCTGGTGTTCAATATATATTTCGGTGATTTTCCCCTCATCTGATTTGAAAGCGAGAGAACATTATTTTTAACTTCACAATCATCAATAAAATTATCTTCCGATTTGCTTTTAGAAGAGCAGTTATAGAAATTGCGAAAATATTTTTTTTTATGCCGAAGAGACAAGAGAGGCTTGAAAAACTCGATATTCAGTTTTCAATTTCATATACTTTGTTTGAAGAGAAATCAAGTATAGGAGTCAGATCAGTTTGACATGAAACGGAATTTCATCATTTTTTACATTAGAATTACATTAGGATTTGTTCACTTTGCTGGATTTATTTTAATATGACAAATTTGATTTTCTACCAGTTGAACTATCAAATTCAAATGACGTTTTTGGAAAAGAGTTCTTCAAATATAATCATTAAGAATAAATAAGAGAGAAAAAGAAGAAAAGGGTAACGAACTGAATGTTGATATTAACCTTTTCCTATCCTTTCTTCTAACTTTTAAAGGTCAAATTATCTGCGTCGAACTCCCATGAATAAAATACACACTTCCATGTTTTTGTCGGAATGCTCCAAAAGAGAAATGCTATTTTCGTGTTTCTAGAGGTGAAAAATTGAAGACAACTTCTAGAAAACCCAAGCAGCGTAAAAAAGTTCGTTATTTTTCATTACCTTCATTTAAGCTTATATTAAATCAGACGCTGAGAAAACTTTTCTTAAAATTGTTTTCTTCGTAATTTTATCCACCTCAGTATATAGTTAATTAAGACACGGGAAAAGTTTCTAAACAAAAGAGAACTGGATATTCATCTTGGTGTAAATTACATTGTTATTATTCAAGTTATCTGATGAAGTTAGTTTTGAAATGGTGTATTGTTGCTGAATAACAATGGTGTTGATGTCAATGTGATTTTGCATTTGATTCGTAGAATTGCTGGATTTTGTTTTGAGATGACAGGTTTCATCTTCATGGAATAATCAAGTTGTAGCTCCTGCCCCCCCCCCCTTCCCCTGGGCACTCGTGGTATTGCTAGATTATACCTCTCGTTGTAAACAAATGCAAATCATGGGATATACTCATTCCTCTTGTGATATTACAACTGAATAACTATTTAAATTATCTCATCTGTAAGTTTTATGGTTAACTGGGTTTATTATTCTACATACAACAGAAACCTTTGAAATACAATCTCACCCAAAACTAAAACAATCAACCCTACTGTGAAACTAGATAATCCCATTTTCAAAATACACCCTCATAATACCCCAAACATTTCACCTCTTTAATGTTAAATCGTTAAGTAAAATCCCCCAAAGCTATAGACTTTTTGTAAAGAGATTGTATCTTGCAATTACCACTGTAAGCATGGGATATTCTGAGACCACAGAAGCTATTTATTCCTTGTATAAGTTTAGAGAGAGGGTATCTCATCTTCTACATGAGCCTACAATCTCTACATCCCCGTGGTTAATTACTGTGTTTGAATTGGGAGGTCGGAAATGGCTCGGAAGTTTTCGAAAGGATTTGTTAATTATTATAAGTTTTATGTTGTTTTATAAGTGATTGTTAATAAACGTATGCGATCTTACGATGTTGGGACGTCATGAAGATATGACAGAGCTATCAAGCTGCAATGTAAAATAATGAAATCTAAAAATATGAAAATTTGGACACAATTTTACAAAATATAAAAAATAGTCTAAACTAAAGACCTAGGGAGTTTTAACAATAGTTTTTCAAAATTTTCTTCGCTCGTCACAAACATGGTGACAATTATAAAATATGAAATATCACCAATGATATAGGAGTCTATATGATCAGGAAACCCGGAACTCTTTTTTGACATGTCAGCGATGAGACCAAACTTAGATTTTTTTTCTGGGGCGAATCTACAACTTGGTATGTTTTTTTAAAAGTTTAATTCTCTTTTGAGCTTCGTGTTGGTCAGTTTCGTAATACTGTCGGTACTAGTATTAAGAGAATTGAAGTAAAAAAAGAAAATAACAAGCAAGATGCAGAACATGCCAAGAACGAATCCAGATGAGAAAAGTTTTAGGGAGGCGTCAGGCGTGAAAAGGTCCAAGAACGAAATTTTGAAAAATTACACCGGTATAAATTCCCGCCCTACGATCATTTGTTTAAGCTAGGTTTAAGCCCTTGGGTTACAAGTCATCATATCATTGAAGTCACACAGCAACGTATTCCTTATTAGGCCAGCTATGTTTGAAACAAAAGATTTTACAGGTTCGAAGTGTTCTTCAAAAGTGAATATGCAATCACGCATTACTTGTTATAGCACCACATAAACAAATCCTCCCTCTCAATAATTTCTTAATTTTCAATTTTTTCCATACAATTTGTCAAAACCAGTTCACGTACTTTATAAAAAATGTTTGTTCCACAGCACTCCACCTCAGTTCAAATTGGTATCGTATTATAATAGTCGATTAGGTAAAACTGCATTTTAGCGATTTTGGGTTTTTGAGACCTTGACCTCCCATACTGGAAATTGACCTATCTGAGAATGGAGATTTGACCTATCCAAAAGTGGATATTAAGCTACCTGATGAAATAAATTAACCTAACCTAACGTGACCAAACTTCACCTAACAGCCTAACCTAACTTGAAACAGAAATGTAAGGAAATTCGGGAGGATGAAAATAGTTTTGCAGTATGGATGAGGGGTCTCTTGCTCTCTTCAGTCCCCATTTCTGCAAAAACATTTGCAATTTTCAGTAGGGAAGTACCTTTTATCGCTAAAGTGCATGCTGTATACCGTCGTGGTTTATTGAGTTAATGCCTAAATAGGTTTTATCCTATAGGCCTACCATATTATTCGTCAATTATTTTGTTTTAGTATTTCAAGTATGTACTGTTTACGTAAGTAAACTTACCTTACGAATGTTATTAATCTCAATCGACTTGCTCTAAAATATTTCACTGCAGACTGCTTGTTAACATAAATTACAGTAATTATGTTGAGGGAGAGACAAGACCCAAGAAGTATTCATTCCGTGTCATTGACTCGGTGTTTGACTGATCCTTGAAGAACGTGTAAAATGCGGCCGGTTGGGGGCAGCATTTAATAGAGATAATTTGTAAGTTTTTTTATATGATTATTCTTATACCAGCAGAGTGCAACACTTACAAGGCAGTGTTAAAGTGGTTTTGATGTTTTTGCAAATGGCGAGATTTAATCAAGATCGAACTAGTGAATCCCGCCTTTTAAAAGTGAAAAATAGTGTAATGGTTTAAGTTAAGCGATTTTGTCAGTACACATTTTTGTATTTTATTAACTTGTGTCGTAGTTTCATAGATTATTTCGCATGAATTTATAAATGAACTTGCGACGCCAGAGATAGATTCTTTCATGCTTTACGATCCTGTCAGACGAGATCGATATCTTAATGATGAAGTCATACGCAATTTCAGAAGTCACGAAGAAATAGGAATTAAGTGAGCCTAAATGTTATGCAATTTACAAGACACGAAAATAAGATGCAAATTTTAAGATGAGGGAATTGTCCACTGTTTGTGAAGCCAATGATATCAGAATGATGGCTCATCCCTATTCGTTTTACGATCCTACCATACGAGTTTCAAAACGCAATGATAAAATTGGGGTATACTGTATTTCAGCAATCCAAAAGAAATCAGAATTAGTTATTCTATTTCCTCTAAAATCTCATGCAATGTATAAGGAAATCAGATATTTTACGAATATTTTGAATGGGTAACTGCCATTATGAACCCAAATTCCTATATTTTAGGAGGTGATAATTATGATTTTTGATTTTTACGTAAAAAGATAAATCGTCGATCGAATTTTGACGAATCTCGAGTCGATAAATCCAATAACGGCTAGAGATAGGTATCGTATAGGGAAGTATATACTTATTCGAAGGGCGATTTTACCCTGAGTCCAAAAATGATTCGATTTTTAAAATTCGACGAATTTAGAATCGATCGAAATTTCAGAAACGTCGAGTGGATAACTTCTATAACGGCTACAGAGAGGTATAGGGAAGTATATAGAAATAATTATCAGAAAAAATAATCCAGTTCAAATTTTCTTTTCGAGTCGATCGATTGAATTTTGACGAATCTCGAGTCGATAAATCCGATAACGGTTAAAGATAGGTATAGGAAAGTATATACTTATTCTAAGGGCGATTTTACTCTGATTTCAAAAATGATTCAATTTTTAAAATTCGACCGAAATTCGACGAAGATCAAATCATTCAATATTTCACGAATGTCGAGTCGATATATCCAATAACGGCCACATCTATTTGTATAGGAAAGAATAATAGTAAAAGTTCTCAGTAATATATATTGTCATACTACATACTAGTTTTCGAGTCGATCGATCGAACTTTGATGAATATCGAATCGATAATATTTCGATAATTGTTTTAGACAGGTATAGCAAACTATAAAGCAATAATTCGACAGACAATTTATAATCGAAGAAAACTGCTTAAATCCATGACTGCATTTGAATACTTTTTTTATTACAAGTTTCGGCAACAGGGTGCCATCATCGGACAGTATACAATAGACAAAAATAATAATGAAAGTATGTTAAACAAACTTTGAGTGCATTGCTTACAATAAACAAACCAGTAAAAACGTCTAAAATAGGAAGTTTTCCTGAGATTTATCTTAATAGCTCGCTTCAACTATGACGGTGCTTTTGCGGATGTTCTCCGAGACTCCGACAGATCCTGATTTCACCTCTCCCGATTTTTTCTCCAATATCTACCTGTCAAACCTCTGGAAGTGAGACCCTAGCTTTGAACCTTCGCACGACGGGGCCTCAGACCTTAAAAGTAACAGTGATATTATACGACAATCCATTTTCTCAAAACTGGTAGAAATAAGTTACAATAGTACTGGATATGTTTAGTGTCATGTTCATAAAATTAAAAATCAGCTACAAAAACCACCAACAATTTTTTTAATTATTAGCGGCTGCAAAGTTGTAAATTATATGTAAATGAAATGGTGAAGCGACTATGATGCATTAGAAAAAATAAATTAAGAAAATAATCAACTCCATCATTCAATATATTATAGAATATTGAATTATGAACAAGAAAAACGTGCCAGTCTCTGCATCTCAGTTGGTAGAGCATGCTGGTACTTGACAGAACAAGGTCGTGGGTTCGAGTCCCACCGGAGTCGAAATTTTCTTAATTTCTTTTTCTAATGCGTCATAGTCGGTTCACTATTTCATTTACACAACATTGCTACGTTTGAACTACATAAATATCTACATTGTTCAAAATAGTTTAATAATAACATAATTAAGAAACTGTAACAAGAAATTATATACTTAACAGGTCTCCAAACTAGTTTGTTTCACTTATGTAAGAAATTAATTACAATAATAATATGGTAATTAATTCCAAACTTGGAGTAATACATCATATTCGTTTATTATATTAGAACGATCTTGGCATCCATTGTAACTTGAGTTGTTTTCATCAGCATGCAACTATTATCTACAGAATCAGATTAAATACAAACTAAGAAGCAATTATTCTAACAAGATATTCGTTCATTTAATCATTAAAGGTATAAAACAAAGGAAATGCTGAAATCTAAGATATCTCCAAAATTCTGTCCTGCTGGTAAATAAATCAATTTCTGTGGTCTTATGAAATCTCGCACTTGAAACAATGGAATTTATCTTTGCTGGAGTAAAATAATATAACGACTGTTGTAAAGTCTTATTTGCTCTTCTTACATTTGATTTATAACTTCTGTATGCCGCTGCTAATGAAGAAAGGGAGATCGCAGCCGCAAGTGCAGGAAATTCGCCTAATGAAATAATTATTCAGTAATAAATTTTAATGTTGACTAATGTGATTTATTGTTATTGTTAAGCATGATTAATTTATTTGTTGTATGAGTTTGTTATTAAACAATGATTATAATAACTTTGTGTGCAATACAAATGCAATATATAGTGGCAATAAAGGGGTTTTGAAACCAAACACTTTTCTTCACAAAATACAATATATTTCAGCACCTACGTCGTACCGTCATCAGGCAAATAGATTTACAAAAAATGTTAACATGGAATATGAACAAAGAATAATAACTGATGACGGTACCACGTATAGGAGTTGAAATATATTGCAATTTTTTAAGAAAAGTGTTTGGATTCAAAACCCCTTTAGGCCTTTATTACCACTACATCATGAATGAACCAAGAAGAAGTTTCCATCTACATAAAAAACACAATATTTTTTAGCCACACAGTATGGCAATAATGTAGTTGAAACTAGGAGCGTATATATCCAGCAAGCGCGGTTTGGGGGAAGCTCAGTAAAAATATCAATTAATGTTAAAAATAGTATAATATGAAGTCAATTGCAAAAAAAAGAAAAAAAAATGACCGAATACAATCCCATCTTAAAAATATTTGAATATTATTTGGGATATTTTTAAATCATGTTGACCATATAGGAGCCACAGAATAATCCACAGGTTCAACAGAGTAACTTACTATATCAGAACTACAGTATTTATATATATAAAAAATGGATTTGTATAAGTTGAATTGTCACTGTATCCAGGAATAATTAGGTTAAGTTTCATAGATTATTACTCCCTAAGCTATATATCTCCAATTTAAATATAACAAAATGGGTTCTGTCATTTAAGAGTCCTCCGCCCAGAATCAACGTTGAGTTTTAGCATAGGGAATCCCATGTTATATCCAAAACTATTTTAATACTACTTTTTTAAAGCAATTATGAAGTGTTTTGTAGCATTGGACTCAGAATGAAGTTTTTTATTCTTATATTTTTCAAAAATTTTAATTAGTATTTAAATAAAATATTTAGTAGATGGTTTACGGCAAAAAATGTGATGACGAATTTAATTATATTTTTAATCATTGGCATGATACATTAATGACATAATGGAAAAATATAAGAATGTTGTTTTACATGTATAATTCAAACTGATATTTATTTTTAAGCTCCTATCAATTGTTAAATTATAATCAGCATTAAACAAACTGAACTTTTTGTCTCTACAGGAGGCCATTTTGTTTATTAAACGGAAGACTTTTCACAAATGTATTTGAATATTATTATAACGAATGTAATGGAAAATAGAAATAACGATTTGAGACCTTATCTGGTGCATAATACAAATTTCAAATTTTGGCCACTCTGAATTTTAATTTTAGGTGGAGGGCTCTTAAATTACTGTTTTAATTCCATTTTGAAGAACTCATCTCAGACAGTCATTAACATGTGTTTCAATGATGTTATTAATGTAATTGTTTCTGACAATAATGAACAAAATTTATTTATTGTTGTGTTATTTTTTTCTGATGCGAAGAAAAGCCAGTAACAACAAAAATACACTCTATAGCATTGTGAAATTTATTTTAATTTTTTAATTTTTCTGCCTTCACAACTTTTATTTTTGTTACAACTTATAAAATGGGCCATGGTGGCGAATTGGTACCATCTAGACCAGCAAAACCAAATATTTTCTGAAAGAGCATAGCCAGAGCTATAATTTGTTGGTAGAATCATGCCTCTATTATAAATTATGCCTGAGATATTTTAGCTTGAAAATCGAACAAAGTTTTTCATCTCCACCCTGCATATGCTAAAGGTGAGGGCTCAGAGAAGGAAAGGATAAATGACGACTTTCTGGAAAGGAGAAAATTAAAATGTGAAAGAAAATTGTCATATAGAGAAGAAAACCAAAAATCGCACTTTTTGTAAAAACAAAAAAAAATACATAAAAAAAGGAAATAATGAACATTATGTCATGTCGCATTGAATATCTCCGCTCAAATAGGAGGTTACGTGGTTGACATCGTGCTCTGGGCATTCTACTTTTTCACTGCGGATATTCATTCTTGGTGTACCCATTTTAAGAGACTGGGGGAATTTACACATCGAATTTGAATCCGGAAACTCAGGTGTCTCAGATCTCAGTCTAGTACGCTACCACTAAACAATAAAGCGAATTTTACATACTTTATTAAATGTTATTCTTGTTTTAAAAAATTCTAGAAAAAATAGTTATCAGTTAATGACCTGCTAACAACACTTAAAAGTTGCGATTTTCTTCAGTGAGACTCTACTTTGAAGACTTCTTATTTCCTAGTTATGAATTTCATAACTCACAACTGTTTCAGAATCTCGTTTGGATTCTCGTTATTTCAATTCATTTTAATTCTCAGAAGATTTCCATATTTAAACTCATGTTAGAATTTACTTCAAAATAATTTTCTATGTCACCTAAAGACTTACGTTTCCATTCATACACGAGATTAATTTTTCACTTATATAAATTAAGGTAGACGATATTGAATTGCTTTACATTCTAACACTGTAATTAAGAGACTAAATATATTTCTATTTCTCTTTGAGGGGACGGGAGTCGATTGAGAAATCGGTAAAAATCGTGCGTTCGGGCGACTTTTAATAGCTGTATATAAGTTATT
>JAQIWE010004623.1:0-10602 GCA_034698565.1 Campodea plusiochaeta
AAAAAGAGTTGGATTTGGATGTGGAATTCCCTACGCTAAGTTTAGGTACAGTCACACGGGAGCAAGATTAGCGCCACTCCCTCGTTATTCCAGATTAACACACTAATCTGGATTTGCTTGGTGTCGTGTGACTAGGCTCTAGGTTACATTCGCTTTCAACTTCACTTATAAGTGAATAGTTTTAAGACATTATGTAACTGTCTGTGATCAACATGACAAGGGAACAATTTTGCTGTTTGTACAACTTTTTATTATTTATCCTGCAGCTTGGAACGTTTTTTGTATGAAGTTCTCATGTTGAAATGTATAGCATTTTAATTTTACGTTTAAGACCTTTTTATTTACGAGCGTATAGTTCACACTACCGTAAGTTTTTCTGGGTGTGATATTATTCGAGTGTTTACTTTTTATAAGCAGTATCATTATTTATGTGATAATATAAGGAAAAAAATTAATGCTAAATGTATAATGAATAAATCATAAATCGAATTTATAAAGGGTGTATCTTTGTATGAATTTTATACTTCACAATTTAATCTAAATAAGAAATATGAAGTCTATTGGGATGATGTATAACATTAATTTTTAACAGAATTACACCTATAGATGACTTATTATTGTTATTCTCGTATCTATAATATAATACGATGTCACAACTACAGAGCTATAAATCGATTATTGTGTAATGTAGATTTCCTGAGTTTGTAAACATTTTGAGCAAATATTACATCTTTTATTTGTAATTCAGCTCGTATATAACTTGCGTTTGAATTCCAGTTTTTACATAGCGAAACTGCAATAACCTTACAGGAGATTCCTCTGATTCGTTAAATTGTAAATGTAGGTCAGCAAAATGCAATCAAGTATGAGTACATAGCAAATGAACTTCGATTGTGTAGGAATTATTCAGTAATCTTGGTCGTAGATTTTGTAGGAATTGCTCTCTACGACCAAGATTACTTTTTTTTAGTTCATTGAGTCCTTCACCCAGAATCAACATTGGGTTTCATCATAGCGAATCCCATGTTAAATACAATATTACTTTAAAGCTACTTTGTTAAGCAATTATGTAGTGTTCGGTAGACTATCATTGGATTCAGGACGAAGGTTTTTATTCTTATATTTTCCCAAATTTTTAATTGTACTAAAATAAAATATTTAGTAGATGGTTTATCTCAAAAAATGTGATGACGATTTTAATTATTTTTTTAATCATTGGCATTGATACATTAATAACATAATGAAAAGATAGAAGAATGTTGTTTTACCTGTATAATCCAGAATGATATTTGGTTTTAAGCTACTATCAATTGTTAAATTATAATCAGCATTAAACCAACTGAACTTTTTGTCTCTACAGGCGGCCATTTTTTTTTATTAATCGGAGGATTTTCACAAATATATTTGAATATTATCATAACGAATGCAATCCAAAGTAAAAATACCAATTTGCGATCTTACCTGGTGACTAATACAAATTTCAAATTTCGACCTCTCTATACTGAATTTTAATTTTAGGCGGAGGGCTCTTAAGGGGGATCATGTTCATTCTAATTTCCATTGTGAAAATGAAATGGAAAGGTATGTAGTTTTGCGATATTTGAAGAAAGTGAATCTCATCCCATCCAGATTTCATCGGCAGCATTATCTGACAACAATATACTGGACACCATAATATATGAATAACTGTTGCATGATTATTTCGAAACTAGCAGATGTAAAATTGTGTTTTTGATTCAAGTACTCCATTCTCTGACTCGTTAGTTTCTTGGTATTATAAGTATCTTTTATTCTCCAGGTTCTCAATACATGGAATCAATAGGTTGCTACAAACCTATAATGGCGAATGTAACAAACAACCTACCGGCAGTATATTAACCTAGCTATCAAATAATTGAAATAACTAAATCAACATAAAAGTTTACACAGGAGAAAAATCGACGTCGAATACAGAACATTTGATAAGTTTCTACAAATTCAAATCCAAAAATCTTTAAACCTTAATATAATTATATATATTTCAAAAGCAAAACCTGAAAAGAACATAATTCCAAATTGGAAATCGCAATTCATCGTATGCTTACATACAATAACAACAAAAGAAAGCAGCAAGAAATCAAACCGTGTATTATAAAGGAAAAATGTGTTGGTATATATAGAAAGGAGAAAAATGTGTATAGGTCTGTGGTGTACCCAAGTGTGTGATTATCAGAGATGCTTTGAAAGCATCTTCTACCATGTACTGCTCTATACGTTTATACATCACTCTACTACTCCCGTGAGTGAGAATTGGAAAACGTTCAGTGGTGTACTGTACAAACTTCTGGGGGAAAGTAATTCAGGAGAGGATTAATATTGTTTTTTTTAGAGTTAGGTGGTTTATATGATTTTTAATCGATTTCATTTCGTGGGGATTGTAAATTTATTAGTGATATTTTTAATTTATTATTACATTATACATTAGGTTGCGGCAGAATGGCTGTTACTTTGCAGTTTTGAATTTGCCAGAATATCTTGAGGATACAACGAAAATCATAACACAACAAGTTCCAGTTCCACTATTCAAGTTAAAGTTATTACTGAAGTACTGACTGACTGATTTCGGAATAAAAAGTATAACGAGTTTTCATATCAGTTTCATAAATTTCATTCTAAAACATTTTAAAATATAGAAAAAATGATAAGGAATAAACTCATGATACCGAAAAAAAAAACTGAAATAACAGAAGAATTTGTTCGTACTCAAGTCGTCTTTCTAAAAAAATATTTTGTGAAATGAACTACTGTATTTTGGTCTCACGTGTTTTCTTACATGTTATTTCTTTTGCCTTTGGAAATCAGATTCTTATAGGTTTCTACATTACCGATATTAAATACATTCACGTTATGTAGGATTCACGACTAAGTAACTTAATTAATCTCATATACTGTTTTTAATGAGGGACATAACTTTGAGAAACTTAATATTCCTGTTATCCTGTATAGTGATAATTATATCGCTATAGCAACGTTGACATGCCATTGTAATATTGATTTAAAAATGACGTGTGAATACATGAACTCAAACTTCCTGTATTTAACGTTCGTGTAGAAATTGAAGGAAAAAACAAATTACATCAGCAAACAATAAAAATCCTTTTAAACATCAACGACACAGTATTTTACAACCAAAAATCACAGTATAACACAAAATCAACTAATCCATAAACAAACATATAAAAAAACCTTAAAATCCCCCGAAAATCTCGCCACGACCTTGACCCGTTCATACCCGGAGCAAAATCCCCTACCTTCAAACTAAACCTACCACCCCATAACTTTGTAACCCTTGACTCGCCACCTATTTTGCGCAAGTGAGGGTGTGTGAGTGGGTGGCCTCCTGTTGCTCTGCGCGTACGGAAAGGGAACATCAGAAGCATGACTGACTGGGTGCTTGTTCGTCGTAAAGAGCTCAGGCCATGAGACGGGATGTCGTCCGTTGACACTCCCGCCTTATGGTCCACGACCGCTGTACCACGATGTGCATATAAAAACTCACATTATTATTCGGTAGTGACCAGTCCTGGTTATACCTCTGCTCCAAGTGTTCCGATATGTTCTTCTACTATGGAAATTGGTGTCGGCAGTGGTTGTGTTTTTACAACATGTAGCAGTGGAGGGTGCGAGTTTTTTTAAATCTTGATTTTTTTTTATTTCAATTGTTTAACTTTTTATTTGGTTTCCAGAATATTTTTTTTAAATCGATGGAGTTTTTTTCTGTAAGAGTTCACGATGATATTCTACACGAGTATTAAACATATGTGTTATTACTTTGCCGTCAAAAAAGCTCTGGAGATTATTTTTTATTTTTAGAATAATACCTACTTTCTTTGTATCGCATAATGTACTTGCGATTTCAATTACATTTTTTATCTGTATGAATAGAATATATTATATGATAAATTGCGTTTGAGAATAATATTCATTCTATGATGTGGCTATAGTAGGAATTAACTATTATTTTCATTTCAAAGCTCCATATATGTTGAATTCATTGATTATAAAGATTTGTGTTCAAAGGCGATTAGTACACCTCTCATAAATGTATTATACTGTACAGGATTTATACGGATATTACCAGGAAAAAAATTAATAATTTATTCGTTCGCTATTTAGATTACAGTTTAAAATCTCATTTAATGAATCAAATACTGATGTATTATTACAGCATACTTTATAGCAATTGAAAATGTAAAAGTTAATTACTTAATCCTTTTTAGCATAACTTAGCTTCTGACATAGTGGCTTTATTTTTCCATAATTAGAATTAATCGTTTGAATATGGTGCAATTTATTTGCTTCTAGAATTATTGTAATTATAAATATAAGTCATTTTAATATTATTATTATTATTATTATTAAAAGAAATAATTTTGATTTCAACATTGCAGTTTTTTAATTAAGAAAAACTTATTTGAAAGAGCAATATTTAAAACAGATAATCTTATTTAAAGCAAATATCTTTATTTGTATAATAACAGCCCTTATACCACCCAACAAATAAACGAAACAACATCATGTGAGCCCCTCAAACGCTCTATGACTTCAAAACGTCAGAGAAGGAAAATGTTAACTAAAATTCCTGAAACTGGTAGAAGCAATGCTTGTGTAGGACCAGATGTGCCTGCTTGTAACCAAGACTTCAATTCCAAGGTAACAGATTTTCAGTTTACCATACATTTACTTAGTCTTATTACTAATCATGGGAAAGCGGTATATTTTGTACGTTTACCAGTTTTTTAATATGGATTGCTATTTTTTCTGCGATATTTACGTTACTTTTTTATTTTTTTGCTATACATACCAAAACGAAGATAATGAATGCCGTGAAAATAGAAGTAAAAATATTTATTATATAATATTATTGAAGTTATACTTTGCTTTAAGTTTTTTCCAAGTGTTAATCAGTTAAAGAATAGGTCATAAAATAAATGTTTCGTGAATATTAAACCCCGGCATCTTTTGTATACATCTTTAAAAAAATATTTTTACGCCAAATAAATTATTGAAGTTAATCAGCTTATTTAATTGAAACACTTATTCATTTAAATAACTCATACAAATGAAAAGAAAAAAAAAACAGTACCAAGAAAATTACAGTTTATTGTAAAAATAACTTTCCTTGCACGGTATCACTATATATATACAGTTCATACTGTACGAACGAAATGAAACTTTAAGAAAAGGAAAAGTTCTTTCTTGTTGACTTGTTGTTAGTAATTCAATTGCATTAGTAAGTTTTCCGATCAATTTATTCAATTGATACGAAATACAACATGCTGATGAATATTGCAAAACGAAAGTGTTAAAATGGATATTAATAATTTATTTCAATTTTATTAATGGAAGGAATTAACTCATAACTAAGCATACAGTTCACATGGACAATATTGAATGTAATTTCATTAACAAAATATGCAAAATCATTTCTTTTTCAATTGCATTTGTAATGCGTATCATGTTTAGAGTTCATTATTTGATCATTGAGTTGTAATATAAATATCTCTACCAGCGAATTAATCTAATTATGAGCTGTAATATAGGGAGATGCATCAATTAATAACGTCACTCAGTAACAAGGATGTATAAAGTATTATACGTGTTTGTAATATACATAAAGAAGATCATTATTAGTAATTATATGAAGACAGAATTTACATTGCTTATGAACGCTATTGTAAACTTATTTTAAACTCACGATCCTGGACAGACCGAGGTCGTGGGATCAAGTCCCCCTTGAGCCGAAAATTTTCTCGTTCTTAATTTATTTTTCCAATGCAAAGTAGTCAGTTAAAACATTTCATTTATAAGTTATTGTAAACTTTTTCATATAAGTTTTTTTTCCTGACATTTAACGGTTGTATTACATCATAATTTCTGTCATTGTATACGCTCGCAAATGATTTTCTGTTTGTACAAAATACCTTCGTTGTTTCGCAAATGAAATAAATTTTTGAACTCCACTACTAAAAATAATACATACAAAATAAATATATTTTATTTAGGGGTGTTTAGATCAAGAAGTTTTTTTGTATTGGTAATTTTTCTCCTCTCCTTTTTAAATAAAATGTATAATTTTTTGAAGGCGTACTTTAGTCAGTTAATTACGATTATTTATCTTATTTTATTCCATTCGATAATAAACAAATATATAGTGTAATATTATTCTATAATTTCAAATCTATTACAGTAAACGCTTTTTGATAGTTACATTGAAACAATTTTTTGAAGACAGTCGTTTTTGTTCAATAATGATTCGGTTATAGTAATGCATTTATTTGAAGAGTTTTATAACACGATTAAAAGGTTGCTAACTAATCAGGGATATTGTCATCAAAACCTTTTTTGTAAACAGTTAAACATCGTCAATTTATTGGAGCTATCTCGTGTTAGTTTTATCAACAGACTATCGAAATCGTCCATAATAATAGTTACTTATAAACCTACTTATATACAATTCACGGCAATTGCTGTTGATAAAAATACAGAAGTTTAATAAGCAGTTCCTGTATCAGAGAATTTTGTGATTTAAGTGAAAGAAAAATATACTATGAAAAGCAAGAGAAAAATAAAATCAGCTGAAAGTGCAACGTTCTTATAAAACAGAAATACATTATTCATCTTAAATTGTCCGAAATGTGTATACTCTTTATCAAGAAGGTACTAGATATGGTAAAAACATCTTATTCGGTAGTAAAAATGTCGCAGTGTCAGTGATAAAACCAACACATTTTGAACCTATATAGACAAAACGCGCAACAACAAATATTCATATCGGAAAAGTTTACTTTTAGACGTAAAAAAATATTGTAAACCTCCAAAACTTAGTTGAAATTTCCCTTTTCCTATCTTTCGTTTTTCAATTTACATGTTAAATAGCAAGTGATTTTGAATATTCGATCATATTTAAATCTACGCTAAACATGGAAAAGAAAAGCACCAACTTCAATGTTTGTGTACAGGAGAAAATATTGACCTTATTTTTTTTTCTTTGCAATTTCTTTCTTATAATTATATATCAAGTACTTTGTATGAAATGTTTTAACAACATTATCAATTAATGAGGTAAAACTCTCAATGTCCATTAGTTTCCTGTTATATCGTCAATCCATTGTCAAATACAGTATCAATATAGCTTTGTCATTTTTAGTTATGATTTTTTTCTATCATAAAAATACAAAAAGTTTGATTAACAAATACTCAGGGAGATAATAATTAAAATCTTGATCGATTCTGTAAACATGGATTCGTTGGAGTTCTACAATAGTTTTATCACTTTGTATTGGTTGTCATTAGTTTTATTTAAAAAAAATTAGTGTCGCATTCGAACATCCAACTAGATAGAGAGAGTTAATATTTCATTATTTTTCCATGAAATAATTAGTGAATTATTCTGATTTCCAAATAAGATTCCTTCGATGCATCGTAAGTTCAATTAAAAATATTTATTGGCTACCGATTCAGTGTATGCCTGTCAACGGTTTGCAAAGCACACATTTATGCATTAACGAAATTCATTCAATAAAGTGTTTAACCTGACATTCTGTAGGAAAAATACATGTCAATCAGCCGGTATAAAAATGTATCATCGAGTTAATTTGAGAAATTACATTTCTAATACATAAATGACAGTGTTTACTTGAGCTTGTCAAGCAACTGAGCTATAAATAGTTGGTTTTGTACATTAGTAAATTACTATATTTCTATCTATCTGTTGAGGAGAAACGAAAAGCTTTCTGACAACATTGTCTTGATTGAAATTGCGAAGTAATGCTTCACGGCCGTATACGTATGTTTAGAAAAATCGAAATATACATTCGTTCCAGTAACACCTATATTTATAGTATATCGTTATTTTAATCATTTAATCAAATTGGCATAATAGAGAATTCATTAGAAATTAATCCTGTTCAAATAAAATGTATTTACAAGGTGACCAAAAAACTTTACCACTACTTGAAAACTAGCAATTGCTCTTGATATACTGAAGATACAGACTTGAAATTAAAACCATATAAAGTTCATTCAATTGCCTATCCACCCATATATAGTTTTATGATGATATATACAATAACAGATGCGATATAGCATTTCCCCTAAAACCTTACATAAAAAAGTTGAAAGAATTTGGTACAGCTCATATTCCCTTTTTCGGATGATTCACCATTCCTTTAGAATTAAAATATTTAGTAGATATATGATGAGGGATTATAATGAGAAGAACCAATATAATTAAACCGTATCATCCTAGGTACTATGAGGTAACCTATTATAGAGAAATTCCTGGATTACCTTTACCAATCACTTTATCCATGCTCAAGAACTTTGCACTGTTCAAACTTTGATTTACCTATTTATGGGACAATATTTGAATATTTAAATAATTTTTGTCATAACTTATTGAAGTATTATAAAGTAATACACAATTTCATGGTGATAGATTTCTCAAATCTCTTCAAACAACCAAAAATTTAGCAATTCATAATATATTTCATGTGCACAACTTTTTTCAGGTGACTAGGTTTTGGGAAAAAGACTACAGTGCATCTGTTAGAGATATTACGACAAAACTATATATGGGTGGATAGGCAATTGAATGTACTTTCATATGGTTTTATTTCAGGTCTATATTTTTAGTATATCACAAGCAATTGCAAGATTTCAAGTAGAGATAAAGTTTTTTGGGCCACCCTGTATATAATCACGCACCGGCTACAGATAATGAGAATTTTTACATTGCTGAAACTGACATAGAACTTATTTTTGTGTGTTCTACTAATAGTACTTGGACGTAAATATTTTTCCAAACACAATGTGAGTTTATTACATATACCATGTATAGCGGAATGAAAGTAATGTGAAAGTAAATTTAATTGAAGAATGATCATGAATTTTAATACTTTCGAATGAACTGATATAGTGTTCAATTTTTAGTATCCCTAAGCAAAATAAATAAGTTTCTGTATTACTTGTTTGAGTAAATATTATAATTGATAACCGCAATATTTCTTGTGTGTTGCACATTTTCTGTACTGTAAATATATTTTTACATCTACCTTCTTGTAGCTGGTTAAAGGCTTTGTCTTTTACTCACATTATATAAAGCAATAATATTTAGTTTGCAATTGCCTTCAGCATTTCTCTTTGACTTAAACACCATTCTGCTTATATGTGTAAGAATGTATATGTGCTAGAAACCTGTGCTATAGACAGAATAGAGTGAAAACTTTGTATCAGCAACAATAATATTTTGCGGAAATAATTCATCTTAACTTTATGTCATACTCTGATCTATGTTATTTAATTGTATGATACAGTACCAACAGCCATATTTCAAGAAAATAAAGGTAACGTTAAAGGAGCCCCTGTGCTCTACGACACCTCGGCAGCAATTGCGTATGTGAGAAGTGTAGATGCACGGTTTTGCATATTCATTATTAACCTTAGCTTAGAAATGAAGGCTATGTCTTTAACACTTTTATCTCAGGGTTCTTACTTCCTGGTACCTGTTTTAAAATGCTGGATGAATATAAGGAGTTATCCTGAAGAACTATGGGAAGTAAATAAATATATTTCGATTTGAATACGAGACGTTCATTATCGCAGTACAGAGCCGTAGTACTAACCACGTCGACTCCTTAATAAAACTTAGGTTCCGATCAAACCAGCATTTCTGCGTCATTTCCAACATAACATATAAAAACAAAAGCATCGTGTAATGAAAACCTCACAGCATCATTGAAGCGTTTGAAAACTTAATTTAAGTAAACAGCTTTGATAATACACTGACAAAGACTTGTGATGAAGTATCGTTTCGTGTCTGACGTGATGTTATTATCACAGTTTTATAATTTCTAAAAACTAAATTTTCTATTGTTATAATATATGCTAGCTTTGTTAGTTTAAACTTTATCAAAAAGAAGTTTTTATACTGCTGATTAACGCTCTTCCGTTCTATATAGTGTTGTTGCAATTTCGCTAATGTAATATGGCTTCGGGTTACGCTTTTGCGATATTATTAAAATATTTTCACGTTGTAACATTATACTATTGAATATAACAGACGGCATACAGTATTTTAATTGTATCTTAGTTTACTAATGATTATTGTACAAATTATGTTCTGTTTAAAATTTTCTCATTTAATATATTCTTTAAGACACGGACGTCTGGATCTTATGTTGATTAATATGTGTAGAGGATATAACATGATTATGAACATAGATCTCTCTCTCTTTTTTTATACTGCAATTGTGCAGATTATAAATATAGATCTCGTGTAATCATATATTTTATTTTGTGTCAAAAAATATTATTAATTGCTCGGGTCAGCGTATACACAAGTATTAGGAAAGCTTATAATTATATCATACATGATTTCCAGATAACTTAGTTAATTTTTATAATCGTTGATTATACGTACTTTAACAAATTCTATCTCATATGATAATATATTATGAAAGTGATTGTGTATAAAAATGACATAACTAGGGTTCCTACGAGACCGAGACCAAAAAGCCTGGTCTCGGTCTCGTTTTACCATGCCGGTCTCGGTCTCGAAAA
>JAQIWE010004624.1:0-10600 GCA_034698565.1 Campodea plusiochaeta
GAGTAGTGGGTCGAATGGCTTTACAGGGGATCATTGTGGACCTTCAAGTATAGTAAACTAGATTTTCGTCCAAATTCGTGAGTTTCACCCCGGGTACTTCCCTCGTTAGTGTGCTCTATATAGTAAATTACAACAATATACTACAACATAATTCTCAAGAGGAGTAGAGTAGTAAAAAATGAACAAAAATGAAAAATATTTTGTACGGAACGACATTATTTTATCAAAAATATAATTAATTTATATTACTTTAAGTATTGTTATTTTTAGCTGAATATCCGAGAAAAACATTGACTCTCCGAAATTTCCGTTGTTATCTATGTCTACGGATTATTTTATATAGAATGCCTTATCCGTCGTAATACGTTGAGGATTTTACCAAACCATACAGTTTCAGAAAAACAACATGCTCTTCATGTACATAGTGATTATAAAGTCACTTCACTTTTGATATATAGCTTTTTTTTAATAATTTTATACTTACATACACATATTTGGTATTACTGGAACTGTAAGACCATGGGGTTTGATCTAGATAGAAAAAAGTTTAAGCTTTTTCAAAATGGCAGCCGTTTTGTCCTTATAACAATAGCAGCCTATTTCTGGTTCCCAAATTTTAAAAAACCTTCGTTTTGAAGTTACAAAGCTAATATTATGCTATAGCTTGAAATAAATATAAAACAGTATTGAAAATTTCAGAGAAATCCATGGAGTACTTTCAGAGCAATGATTTTTTTTAAGTTGAAATCCTATCCAAATGCAAAAGAAGTAAAGTTATTTCATTCTCTGTGTAGATAGGAAATTCATCAAAGATGAAGAATTGTTGCTACAACAGTATTGGAGGAATGTTTTTGAAATATAATATATATATATATATATATTTGTTTTTATTTTACTTTATTTTCTATTTCATCTATGTTTTCCGAATACTTTCGTTGTTTCAATTTTCAGGGTACTGTGAAATGATTTAAATAAGTTGTCGAGCGAGCAATTTCGCTACTTTCTTCTGAAATAAGAGCGAATTAATGCATTTTTCTCCAGTTTCAGAATTATTCTTAGTAAACATCTCATATTTATAATTTGAATGCAATCAAATCCCGGGTGTGTGAAACTCGGCAACTCGCACATACAAGTGGGCGCCGGTTGAACCAGGTGTCCCATTTTTTGACCCACCCTGTACACTGTAGATTTTTTAAACCGTAGTATCGGTCAGTAATTTCTATTTTTTTGTCAGAATATTTATCTATAAAGATTATGTAAGTATACCTACAATATTATAGTTGTGAATTCTAATTTTATTCAGAATTTTTACATAGATTGATTTAGTTTCAACTATAGACTCAACAATATTAGTGTAACATTTTGACTTTTATTATAAACACAAAAAATTATAGTTCGTGATTGCAGTAAAGCGTCCATTATTCTATACCGACAATACCGTAAATTTTATTCGTCACATGGAAACATCGACGGAAATGCATTCCATAGTCTTATACAAATACTTATTGTATGTGACTACTATATACGCAGCATTCAAACCACAGAAAAGTTAAAACAACATTTATGTTACTCAATGGGCAAATTATCAAATGGACAAAAGTATGGAATTACATTGCTCCAAGTAAAAGAGTAGAAAAAAAGAATGGACAATGAGAACTATGTAATATGGTATCCATAGGGAAAACGAAAAGACATCTGAAAACAAGACTGAAAATCATAAACGTTTTCTAAAAAAAGAAAGGAAACGTGACTTTCAGCCATTCATTCAGTACAGACAACAATCATATTATTGACTAGCTGAAATACCCGTTCTTCGTACGGAATCAGGAGAGTATCGCTTTACCTTTAAGCGGATAGGTTCAAGTAATAGTAAATAAATGTCATTGTGATATGAATAGCTTATTCCCATAAGGTTAATAAGTTCACTGCTTAGTCCTCGAGGTTTCAAAAAGTACAGATTTTCCTAATGCCTTAATCGTAGTTCTTATGATTGTGATGCCACACGATTTTTAGACTTCTTCATTTTTGGAGGTAGAAATTTGTAATTTTTTTACAGAATAAAAACTTGTAAATCGAATAATAAAAATCGATACTGTCAAAAACAATGAATACTTTATTCGAAGGGTCAATATCAGTTCTTGTCATTCAAGTGCCACAGATAAAAAACTCCATTACAACTTCAAATTCTAAAAGTACTGAGAAGTATTTCAATTTTTCAAATTCTATTTAAAAATAGATCCAATACATGCCATGGATGTAAGGGCATGTAATTTGACACCGGCAGGAAATTGAACCTGGGACCACTTGCTCCTCACATTGTTGCCCGAATACCAGGCATTAATGGGAACTGTTTAAGTTATTCTATTATTCAATTAAGAATTTCCCTAAAAAGTTCAAGATTGTCATTCAATTTCTCATGTAAGTTGTTTTTCTTAGTAATAAAGTGTACAAAAATTTCTAATTCCCGCAGTCCCCAAAATTCAAAGTTATTCCATTTAAAAGGCCTGCTAAGTGATTTTTTTGGAAACCTCCCCAACATTCTTATACAGTATAAAGCAAATCATCTATTGCTCTTAAAACGGTCCATCTGAGTTTTTCACGGATTTATGGCTGAGCGTGATAGGGGAGGGCGGTAAACCTCCTTCTTTCAACGAAAGAGGAGGAGAAAAGGAAGGAAATGATTTATTTGCAAGAATTGGAACTCAAAACATGAAAAATTCCATTAAATATGTGAAATTCTTGAAAATATGACATTTTATTTCAAAAACTAATTTCCAGTTTGAAATTGACAATATATTTTTAAAAATCGCTCTCATTGGAATTTGCGAAGCGTAGTCTAAATTTCAACTATTATTCATATAATTCGAGAGTCAAAAGTAGTGTTGAAATGTCCCAGTAAACATTAAAAAAAAAGCAGTTCATTTGCTGAAATCCATCGCCCACTGATAAATTTATAGGTATCAATTAAGTTCAAAAAGTAATTTTTTTTCGTAAGTTCAATAAAAGTCCATGAAATTCATTTTTAATTACTGAAATTAATGTCATTACGCAAGGAAAGTTATAAAAAACTTACGTGTTATTTGAATAATTATGTAATATTTTAAAAATATCATAATATCATGTTAAATTTATTCAATTTCCTAAATTTTGTAGTGCTAAATTGTGCTGCAGACAACTTTTCACGCTTGAAAATTACTTTTTTAATGTAAAAAACTGAAGTGAAAACTGGTGAGAAATAAAAAATATCTGCTAACACAAATATTTTCAAAAATATTACTCGTTGCTAAAGATTTGTTTAAAATTTGAACTATGAACTGACTTGTAAAATATAAGAAAAAATCAACAAAATGGCCCTAAATTTTGGTAAGTTTTTATTAATTTTATTACTCAGTTTCCAGAGGATGAAGGAACATAACATACAGCTTTAAACCTATTCTGTCCACTATGTAACATAATATTGAGTCTTTGACAGTATAGTTTGGCCTAGTTCTCAAGTAATAAAAACATAAGCATACACACACACACAGACAGACAGAATTTGAATCTTATGTATATTGATTTACATGTATATACATTTATTTTAAACCTCTTATACAGGATTGTTGTGAAAGAGTGCTGAAGTATAAAAAGTTATATTTATTTTCTAACTTTCACAAGAATAGGTAAATAAAGATGAACTTCAGATTTCATGATTGAATAATGTTCAACATCATATTTTAAAATAAGGCAGTTTTTATTAATTCCATCACTTCAAGCTTCAGATATTTTCACTCAGAAATATGGGATTTAATATTTTACATTCATTTTAATTTGCCATTTCATGTGAAGTTGCTGTTCAATTATTTTACAGACCAGAAAACTGTCCAAGTTCTCCGAAGAACTCCTAAGATCCAAAAAATTGCATTTCTGTCATGCAATGCTAATGCTGCAATGAAGAATTTTGTAGATTTTGGTCGTCTAACATCAGCACAGTACAAAGGAGTACCATTTGTTCCAGAAAGAGCCATTCCAGTGGATATGTTTCCAGATACAATACATTGTGAACTGGTTATAGTATTTAGACGTATAGAAGATCATGAACTAAATTTACCAGAAGTTATTGATGAAAGCAATGATGTGAAAGAAGAAATCAATGATGTGAAAGATGAAAGCAATGATGTGAAAGAAGAAAGCAATAATGTAAAAGATGAAAGCAATGATGTGAAAAACTGAATGTGAGTTTGAAACTCAAATTCATTGTTAATATTACATTAATATACTTTTTATTAATGACTATCTATTTTATGTATGTCTGTTTACAGTCCATGCAATAAATTGCACATTGAGATAATAATACAGTTTCTCCATTGAATACGGTAATACTAGGCTGTTTTTTACTTCTAATATTCATACAATAATTGGAAGTACAGTATGATCTGTAGTAATGGACTATATCAAAATGTTTAAAAAAACCTAGCTTCTGCAGTATAATTTTAGATAATGAATGAACTCTTTGTTTATTCTCCAATATTTGTGTCGCTAGCGTTGTTATTATTAATTCATATTGTTATAATGCCAAAGAAGAAGAAAGTCTACAATTCAATATAATTGCTATTGTTTGCACATTATTATTTACTTTCCACATTCCAATGAGGTTTAGTTAGTTATGTAGAAAATACTGATGTATATTTGCTGAAAACCTCCAGGATAGCTTATGTAATGAAACAAACATATTCAAATATGCCAATAAACATTTAATTGAAAACGCATATCCAGATCTTAACACATTAAATGCCAATGGGAATATATACAATAAGCACATCATAATATATTAATTATTAATACAAGTTATGACAGATGATAAGGTAACAAATAATGGGAAGGATGCAGTTTACAGAATATACAATATATAATTATTACTACGATTAAATTATTTATATTATAGTTTATTGTTAAAATAATTTATTACACTGTATATTGTATTGGTAAATAATTGGCAAGCAACATTGAGTGGCATATTTTTATTTTAGTTAACAGATTTTTTTAACCTTCATAAATTAAACATACACCATTTGCAATATAACCTATTATACACATAAATCCACACCAGTAATTTAGTAGATTAAAATAATTAAAAAAATTATATAATATTATGATTCTAATTGTACAGAATTAGCCACAGTAGTTTTCAATAAATGTTATAAAAAGTTATATTATCCAATTCTTGATTCACTGAGTTATTCCATTATATTTTGTATATTCTGTATTCTCCATTCTACACCCAAATGACTTAGGCTGTAATATATTATTATTGTCAGTAACATGAAATAATTTCAACAAAATATTAAACATTAATGACACTATCTCGTTTGTCAGAAGTTGAGCTAGGTTCTTCGTAAAAAGTTGGTGGTCTACCTGTCATTTTCAAACGTTCTTGCATTTGACTAAGCATGTCTTGCATACGGCGGATCTGTGGAAAAATAATGATGTTTTATTTTCATTCTAATGAATTTTGTGAAGTGTCAGAAGTACAAAATAATAGAAATAGTTTGTGTACTTTTTACAAAACTGAAGTCTAAATACATAGTATTACAATAGTAGTATATATTAAATGGACTTATAGTAATAGTGGGATGAAATAAATTAATCTCTTTTTTTTCTGTAGTAAGATGACTACAGTACAGTTCTTGTGGTGTCCAAAATAAAAAATATTTTTTTCCTATATCTTCTTGTATGGTCTTCAAATATGAATTAGGGAACGGCGACTATTTTTCTTTCATTATAGTTGATTCCATTAAAGAAAAGCTCATCATCTCTATCATTAATGTTTACAATTTCATCATTTGGACATTTTCAACTAAAATCTTCCTATCACTAAAATAACTATTTTTTCTTAGCATGCTAATATTGAAGTACATTTGATGCATTTTGGCATAGTGATTCAAGCTTCACTAAATGATTCCTGTTAAATCATTTAATTCTAAATTGTGCATCTATATTGTACACATTGTAGACATGACAACTATCTGCAACTATCATTATTAGGAAAGTTACTTTAACATTTTCCTCAGTTTCTGCAGATAGATCCTGATGACTTTTTGCCTTACTTAGTTGAAATTCACTTGATACATCCAGGTTTTTCAGAAGATCACTCACCTGTAAAAATTCTTTACTAATTTACAGTACTTCAAAATTCTAAAAATACTACTATGAAGCACTGCTGCTATTTTTCCTAAAGAAAAGGAACATGTTACAGACTTGCAGTATACATCACCCATGTAAACTCGATAATGTAGAATTGGTCTTTGGACTCTTTGCCATTAACAAATAATTTAATTATAACCTAGATATTGTAAAATGATAGGAACTGTTTTTTCTATTAAAATATTTTCCATAAACTACAAAGTGAATATGTTTATAAAGTGAATATAATTAATATGTAATTGTGATTCATAAGATACATAAAATTAACATTTCACTCAAATAAATATCAAAGTCTTGTTATTCTGAAAATATTCTGGTATCTTTGATACATTTCTGTATAATTATGTATCGGTATAATTCCAACGCTTGAGATAATGTTCTATATCCATTGTTTAAAAAGAAATCAACTAAAATTGAACTCACCTCTTCATCTTTCTGCAGTAATAATCTGTCTGTATTTGAGACTGCCTCAACACCATGAGTCGAATCACGTTTTAATTTGCTGGGGGGAAGCAATAACATTTTAATCAGTGCAAACATAAAAGCATTTTATTAGAAAAATTTATATTCCTAGGCTCTTTTAAAAAACTTAGATCATTATTACAAGGCTGGTTTAAATTTAAATCAGAATATATTTACTTATAGCTCCTTTATTTCTTTATGGAAATGGTCAAAATTACACGTAGTTGGAGTGGAGGGTAAGGAAAAACAAGCACTTAATGCACAATGTGTTATAATTTATTTTCTCTTCAACGAACAATTCAAAATGAGTAAAATTTTGTGATAGACCCAATCCTTATGTAGACAAATATATCAAAAATATCATTTTATGATGAGATGATGTATAGTAAGTAAAAAGATCCAAGAAACAGTTAATAACAAGGTTTCATAATGAATAGCCTCACACCACGTGATAGGTCACTAAATATCGAAGGAATTTAACGAGTAAAATACGTCATATTTATAAAAGTGTTACTGGTTTGGAGACAAGACAAAATACTGTAAAAAGTTTAAAAAAAAATTAGCCTGCTTATTGCTTAACATG
Organism: Campodea plusiochaeta; assembly: GCA_034698565.1. Classification (NCBI taxonomy): domain Eukaryota; kingdom Metazoa; phylum Arthropoda; class Diplura; order Rhabdura; family Campodeidae; genus Campodea; species Campodea plusiochaeta. The sequence goes on from JAQIWE010004624.1 coordinate 7,229, forward strand.
TCAAAATTCGATCTGAAACATAATCAGGCAGCAAGATTAAGAAAAGTCTCGTTCATGTTGCAAATGCTAAATGTGGTACATTATTAAGTGCACTTAAATTTTTTTCCAATTGTTAAGTAATATTTGGAGAAAATTTAAACTTTTGACAATAATTTTAGTGTTACCTTCTTTCTCTGAGTGCCTGTTGTGATATTTGAGAAATACACTGAGCACGGAAATTTTCATAATGAACATCTTGAGTTACATCTTTTAAATCTTGCATATGAGTTGAGATAAGCATTGTTCGAAGTTTAATGAAATCACTATGAGCAGGATTTTCAACTGGAAAGAAAATAATGTATTAAGTTTGGTTTAGAATGATTCCAAGCCTTAAACATGTTTTATGTATAATATAAAAAATTGATATGGTTTAAGTGTAAAAACAACATAAAATACATTTCATAACAGATAAAGTTAATATATGGGTGTGGAGTGGAAGAAATTTTAATAATACTGAGAACTAAATTGCCACTCATTCTCCACTCTACTCTATGTTGATAATATAATAGTTGTTAATATTTACCTTCCACTACTCCCCATGGGTATTGCCTTCCTCTAACTTTCCTGCCACCTGGTGCATCAATAATAGTATTACTACCAACAACTGCAAATGGTACAGCTGCCTTCATTGCTTTATCTTGAGCTTTGAATTCATCATCTTCATCACTGTCACATTCAGGAAACTTGTAGATCTAAATTAAAAACAATGTATATAATTAGTGTTTCATCTAGAATTTTTCGGGGGTACGGCGCATTCAGGTTAAAGTGGGCACATTTCTACGTAATAACAAATTGCCAGGGCACGTAAAATGATCGTATAAATGTTTCATTGACATTTTTTAACATTTCTTCCTCAATATTAGATCGATTTAAGTTTCTTTGGTATTTTAGCAAATAAATGGTTTTGAAACATGGGTGTGATTATTATAGCACAAGGATGTCCTAAAAGTAGGGCAGGGCACTGAGCCCTTCTAAAGCGCTCTAGATGAGACACAATACATAATGTTAATATTAATAGTAGGCCTAATATGTAAAATATACAAGTACAGTATGTAGAATCAGGTTTCGTGACAATAGGACATTATTTTTAAGTAAGTTAAGGTGACTAATAATAATTGTAATATACTGTATTTAACAAAAGTATATTGATCTGTTTGCCTGCCTACACGACGACAAGCTTTTTATAATATTAAAAGGTATTACCTGTATTTTATGGTCTTCAACATCTTCTAATATTCTTTCTTTAAGTCTTTTAACTTCAGGTGCAGTGAGAGTATCAGCCTTAGCAATAATTGGAACAATATTTACTTTCTGGTTAAGGCGACGCATGAATTCAAGATCTATCTGACGAAGCCTAAAAACAAAATTTCCAAATTTTAATGATGTAAAAAAGTTAGTCATTGCACGTCTCAATACATAGGAGTTCTGATCACTAATATTTTGAAATTCCTCATGCAATTCTTAATCTCGAATTGCAAATCATTAACTGAGAAAAAGTTTTGTATAAGCTTATGCGTATTTCATAAAGAACATGATTTACCGAGGGGTTGATCACTCTAGAAAAAGTGTACACCTGATTACAGATTACTATGATTACAGCACAATTGATTGCAGTTATCACGGTGATTATAGTAGTGATGACAGTGAAAGTTACAGGAGTAATCAACCCTCTCATGATTTATGAATTATTGATCTCATCTCTGGAACAGGAGAGTATCTTCTTAGTTTTGGATTTTTACGTTTCTGTCTTTTTCAGAAATTTTGGTGTTACTGTTTCCAAGACTAGTAATTTTTAGTACGAGAATTTTGGTCAAGCCAAAAATATAAATTACCATCCTTTAAAAGAGAAGACACCTTCGACCTAACATGGACACATCCAGTCGCCATCTCTTTAATTAAATTTAAATAAGGACAATAAAACAAGAAATTTCTATGGTTCCCACCGAGCCTTTAATGAGACATGACAAGTTTGTTTGACTTTAATAGATGATTTAAGGTAAATTGGAAATTTATGAATCTCTACAAAAGCAGTGCAAGAGATTCTCAGAAATCGTCATTCCTGCCGTGGATAACTTATATTCCACAGAGAACCCAGCTTTTATGTACAATAGTGCATTAAAAATGGAATTAGGCCTACTATACAAATGCAATATTCATGATTTGTTAGTTTTGACCCTGTCTACTAATGAAAAGCTTCTTTTGTGACTGAACTAGTTTTGGTTTAATACCATCATCAGTATATAGCAAAGTTTTACAATATTTATTTATTTATCCACATAACAAAAGACATAATATTGTCCAATTACAATTATGTGCAAAATATCAGGCGTATAACAAAAGCAGTGAAATAAAATACAAAATGTTCGTAATATACTTCCATTATGCAGTTAATGCTTATAACATTTTGTATTGTAAAACTTTGCTACTGATCATGGTATTTAGTCACAAAATAAACTTTTCATTGGAAGACAGGGTCAAAACTAACAAAGCATGAATATTTCTTCCATGCCCTACCACTACACTAGACGCGTTACTATAAGGTCCAAACTTTCCCTATTGTTCTGTGATTTAGGAAAAACCGACAAGAAAAATATGGGCTTTTCCCAACCCATTCGGACAGTATACCAGCGCGGTAACTGTGCAATACAATATTCACAAATACTTTACCCATGTCCATAAGGAGGTATAAAGTAAAGACAGCAGTGCACTCTGTTGTCGACAATATTTCTTCTATTGAGTCCACTTTCATCTTGAAAATACTGACGGAACTGTTCATCTATGTATGCTACACATGCTCGCCAACTTTCATCACAGTTAACTGCATCGCCAAAACCTACAAATGAATGGAAATTTAAAAGACATATCAGATACATTTCAATTAATATATACCTCACTCCGTTTGCCCTTGCTTGCTGAAGAGCAAAGCCAGCTCTACTTTTGTCTAGCTTTTCCACATAAGTTATTTCTCAAAAGCGGAAAGTGCAAAATAAGTAGGTTATTGATGATGATCAAAACTTTTAAATCCAAGGGCAAGATACATGGAAAAGGGATATTATATAAAACAGTCTCGCCTTTAAACAACTTTGTTTCATAAAAATCTTTTAAAGTTAAGTGTCTTAAATTAATGATAATGTTATTTTATCTTAGGCGAAATAAGTAGCCAATATTTCTGTTGAGTCAATAACCCTCTCTCTTCTCTGAACAAGGGTTGAGGGAACAAATTAAGAGACTGTACAATGGCATGACTAAATTGACTATATACGACCAGGGGTGACGCTAGGGGGGGGTCAGGGGTTGCAAGTGCACCCCCGTCGGACACGACCTGCACCCCCC